>CAUYOR010090468.1:0-16196 GCA_963573925.1 Callimico goeldii | reverse complement strand
CCCAATCAATACATATATAATGTATAAATGTATTTATATGTTTTATTTATAATGTATTTTTTTATACTCATTCATGTGCGCACACACACACACACACACACACACACACACACAGACCAACCTACATGTTTTATGTTTTCTATTGGAAACCCACCTTTTTTTGTTGTTAAGCCTTGTAAGAGACAATTTGTTTTTATTATATTTTAAGTTCTGGGGTACATATGCAGATCTTGTAGAATTGTTACATAGGTATACACATACCATGGTGGTTTGCTGCCTCCATTCCACCGTCACTTACATTAGTTATTTCTCCTAATGTTATCTGTCCCCAACCTCCCCACCCCCTGCTATTGCTCCCCAGCCCCCCACCCCCAACAGTCCCCAGTGTGTAATGTTCCCCTCCCTGTGTTCTCATTGTTCAACACCACCATCATCCTCAGCAAACTGACCAAAGAAACTCACTTTTAAGGACATTGAGAAGTTAAAAGTGAAGGAATGGAAAAAGGTATTCCATGCAAATGGTAACCTGAAAGAGAGAATGGGTAGCTATAATTATATTATAAAAAATAGACTATAACTCAGAAACTATTACAAAAGATAAAGACAGTCATTCTATAATTATACAATTGTCAGTTCACCAGAAAGATATAATTTAAAATGTTATTAAAAATATTAATATGTGCACCCAACATCAGAACACTTAAATATATAAAGCAGTTATTTACACAACTGAAAAAAATATGTAGCCAGCAATACAGTAAAATATTTCAATACCCATTTGTAATAATGGACAGAACATCCAGACAAGAAATTTAAAAGGGAAGCAGAGGATTCAAATAAGAGTACAAACCAAATGTACATAACAGACATTTATAGAACATTCCATCCAAGAGCAGTGAAATACGCATTCTTCTCAAGTGCACATGGCCTTAGAAATTAGAAATTAGAAATTAGGCCTTAAGAAATTAGAAAATATCTTAAACAAAATGAAAACAAAGCATATCAAAACACACGAGATTAAGAAAAAATAACTATAAGAGTTATTTTTAAAAAGAAGACATATTTCCAATAAAAAAAACCTGAATTTATACCTTAAGGAGTAGAAGAAAGAAAAACAAACTAAACACAAACTTAGTAAAAGAAAGCAATAACAAAGATTAATGCAAACATAAAGAAAAACAGAAAAAATCAAAGGCATTGAATTTTTTATTGAAAAAGGCACAATTGAAAAACTCTTATCTAAGAAAAAGGACAGAGAAAGTAAAAATTATAATCAGAAATGAGTAACAACACATTACAACTGATGCCATAGAAATAAAAAAAAAAACTGCAAGAGACTACTATGTAAAATTATTCACCAAATATCTGAATAACCTATAAGAAATGGACAAATTACTACAAACATAAAATCTACCTGTGGTTAATCATGAAGAAATAAAGTTTAACCAATCTATAACCTGTATGGAAATAAAATCAGTAATCAACATTTCCCAACCAAAAAATGCCTAGGACTAGATGTCTCCAATGGTGCATTCTAAGAAATATTTAAAGAAGAACTAATGGCAATCATTCCCCAAATCTCAAAAAAAAAAAAAAAAAAAATTGAGGTGAGAATACTTCCAAACTCATTTTATGGTACAATGTTAATTAATTCCAAACTCTTTATCAGTCCAACATTATCTTGATACAAAAGCCAGACACCACAAGGTATGAAAACTATAGGCCAATTATCTCTAATGAATATTGTACTAAAACTTCTGAGCAAAATATTAGCAAACTGAATGTGACAGCACATTAAAAGAATCATACTCTATGATCAAGTGTGATTTATTCCTGACATGCAAGAATGATCCAGCATAAAAAAGTCAATTAAGATGATAGATGACATTAACAAATTGAAGGACAAAAATCATTATTACCGTCACAAATTTAGTAAAACTTACAAAAAGTCAACATACTTTCCTAAGAAAAAGGTCTCAACAAACTTGAAAATGAGGAAAATTATCTCAACATTATAAAAGTCGTAAATGACAAACCCAGAGCTGACTTTTATTGCAATAGTATAAAATTGAAAGCTTTTCCTCTAGTGTCAGAAAGACAAGGATGCCAACTGAATTGTTTGCCCACTGATTTCTTTTCCTTGTGCAATTGAGCTGTATAGAATTCACAATACTACGCTGAATAACTTCAAGAGGTCAATTTTGTTTAATAGCTAACTGGAAGTCTATGCCAGATCAATTAACCAAGCAAAAGCATTGAAATAAAAGAAATCTAATCAGAAAGGCAAAAGTAAAAATTTGCCTGTTTGCAGATGATAGGATCTTATATATGAAAAATCCAAATGTCTCCTTAAGAAAAAATATTGTTAATATAGGGTGTCAATTTAGATCTTTTCTCCCTTCTCATGTGGTCATTTATTGCTATAAATTTTCCTCTAAACACTGCTTTAAATGTGTCCCAGAGATTCTGGTACATGGTGTCTTGATTCTCATTGGTTTCTAAGTACATCTTTATTTCTGCCTTTATTTCATTGCTTATCCAGTCATCACTCGAGAGCAAGTTGTTCAGTGTCCATCTAGTTGTGCGATTTTGAATGAGTTTCTTAATCCTGAATTTTAATTTGATTGCACTGTGGTCAGAAAGACTGTTTGTTATGATTTCCATTCTTTTGCGCTTGCTGGAGTGATTTACTTCCAATTATGAGGTCAGTTTTAGAGTAAGTACAATGTAGTGCTGAAAAGAATATGTATTCAAAACCCTATCATCAAAATTGAAAGAGCTAGAGGAGCAAGATCAAAAATAAATTCAAAAGCTAGCAGAAGATAAGAAATAACCAAGATCATAGTGGAACTGAAGGAGACAGAGACACAAAAACCCTTCAAAAAATCAATAAATTCAGGAGTTGGTTTTTTGAAAAGATCAACAAAATAGACTGCCAGCCAGACTAATGAAACAGAAAAGAGAGAAAAATCGAATAGACACAATAAAAAATTATAAAGGGAATATCACCACTGATTCCACAGAAATACAACCAACCATATGTGAATACTGCAAACAATACCATGTACATAAATGAGTAAATCTGGAAGAAATGGATAATCTCCTGGACACTTACACCCTCCCAAGACTAAACCAGAAAGAAGTTGAATCCTGAATAGACTCATAACAAGGTCTGAAGTAGAGACAGCAATTAATAGCCTAGCAACCAAAAAATGTCCAGGTCCAGAGGAGTTCACAATCGATTTCTGCCTGATGTACAAAGAGAAAATGGTACCATTCCTTCTGAAACTATTCCAAGCAATACATAAAGAGAGAATCCTCCCTAACTCATTTTATGAGACCAACATCATCCTGATACCAAAACCTGGCAGAGACACAACTAAAAAAAGAAAACTTCAGGCCAATATCGAGGATGAACATAGATGCAAAAATCTTCAATAAAATACTGGCAAACCAAATGCAACAGCACATCAAAAAGCTTATTCATCACAATCAAGCAGGCTTTATCCCACAGATGCAAGGTTGGTTCAACATATAGGAATCTGTAAATTCAATTCATTACATAAACAGAAGCAAAGACAAAACAACATGATCATCACAATAGGTGCAAAGAAGGCTTTCAATAAAATTATACAGCCATTTGGGCTAAAAACTCTCAATAAACTGGATACTGATGGAAGGTATTTCAAAATAACAAAAGCTATTTAGGAAAAACCCACAGCCAAAATCATACTGAATGGGCAAAAACTAAAAGTTTTCCCTTTGAAAACTGGCACTAGACAAAGATGCCCTCTCTCACCATTCCTATTCTATATACGATTGGAAGTTCTAGCCAGAACAATCAGGCAAGAAAAAGAAATAAAGGGTATTCAGTTAGAAAAATAGGAAGTCAAATTGTCTCTATTTTCAGAAGATATAATTATATATTTAGAAGGCTCCATTGTCTCATCCCAAAATCTCCTTAAGCTGATAAGAAACTTCAGCAAAGTCTCGGGATACAAAATCAATGTTAGGAAATCACAAGCATTCCTATACACCAATAACAGACAAACAGAGAGCCAAATCATGAGCAAACTCCCATTCACAATTGCTACAAAGAGAATAAAATACCTAGGAATACAACTAACAAAGAATGTGAAGGACCTCTTCAAGGAGAACAATGAACCACTGCTCAAGGAAATAAGAGATGACAAAAACAGATGAAAAATCATTCCATGCTCATGGTTAGGAAGAATCAATATCATGAAAATGGCCACAGAGCCCAAAGTAATTTATAGATTTGATGCTATCCCCATCAAGCTACCACTGACTTTCTTCACAGAACTGGGAAAAAAAACACTTTAAACCTCATATGGAACCAAAAGAGAGCCTGCATAGTCAAGACAATCCTAAGCAAAAAAAAGCAAAGCTGAAGCCATCATGCTATCTGACTTCAAACTATACTACAAGGCTGCAGTAATCAAAACAGCATGGCACTGGTATGAAAACAGAGATATAGGCCAATGGAACAGAATAGAGTCCTCAGGAGTAATGTCTCATATCTACAACCATCTGGTCTTTGACAAACCTGACAAAAACAAGCAATGGAGAAATGATTCCCTGTTTAATAAATGGTGTAGGGACAACTGGCTAGCCATGTGCAGAAAGCTGAAACTGACCCTTTCCTAACACCTTATGCTAATATTAACTACCAATGAATTAAAGATTTAAACATAACACCTAACACCATAAAAACTCTAGAAGAAAACCTAGGCAAAAGCATTTAGGACATAGGCACAGGCAAGGACTTCACAACTAAAACACCAAAAGCAATGGCAACCAAAGCCAAAATAGACAAATGGGATCTAATAAACAAATGTTTCTACACAGCAAAAGAAACAATAATTAGAGTGAACTGCAACCAACAGAACGGAAAAAAAAATTTTGCAACCTCCCAATCTGACAAAGGACTAATATCCAGAATCTACAAAACACAAAGTAGATTTACAAGGAAAAAAAAAACCTTTGAAAAGTGGGCAAAGGATACAGACCCTTTTCAAAAGAAGACACATATGAGGACAACAAACAAATGAAAAAATGCTCAACTTCATTGGTCATTAGAGAAATGCAAATCAAAATCACATTGAGATACCATCTCATGCCAGTTAGAATTATGATCATTAAAAAATCTAGAGACAACAAATGCTAGAGAGGATGTGGAGAAATAGGAACACTTTTACATTGTTGGTGGGAGTGTAAATTAGTTCAACCATTGAGGAAGACAGTATGGTGATTCCTCAAGGATCTAGAAATAGAAATACCATTTGATTCAACAATCCCATTACTGGGTATATACCCAAAGGATTATAAATTGTTCTGTTATAAAGACACATGCACACATATGTTCATTGTGGCACTGCTTACAATAGCAAAGACCTGGAACCAACCCAAATGCCCATCAATGATAGACTGGATAACGAAAATGTGGCAAATATATACCAAGTAATACTATGCAGCCATATGAAAGGATGAGTTCATGTCCTTTTTAGGGATATGGATGAAGCTGGAAACCATAAAACTGACACAAGAACAGAAAAGTAAACACCACATGTTCTCACTCATAGAAGGGTGTTAAACAATGAGAACACATGGGCCCAGGGAGGGGAGCATCACACACTGGGATCTGTTGGGCGTTTGTTGGCTAGGGGAGGGACAGTGGGGAGTGGGGAGGTTGAGGAGGAATAAAATTGGGAAAAATGCCTGATGTAGATGACAGTGGGATGGAGGCAGAGAAACACCATGGCATGTGTGTACCTATGCAATAATCCTGCAAGATCTGCACATGTACCCCAGAACTTAAAGTTCAATAAAAATAAATAAAAATAAAAAAGATGAAAAAACACTGTTACAATTAAAACATAAAACCAGTAAAGTTGCAGAATACAAAATTAACGGACAAAAAAATACTTTTAATTCTATACCTAACATCAGATTCTCTAAGGGGAAATTAGAAAAGCAATCTCATTTACAACAGCACAATAAAGAATAAGCATAACTGAGAGGTGAAAAACTTGCATACGATAAAGTATAAAATTACACAAGATACAAACAAATGAGAATATACCCCATATTCATTGGCTGAAAAGCTTAATATGTATTTATAATATCTATATTACTGAAAGTAATAAAAAATTCAATGCAATCTATCTTGAAATTTCAATAATGTTTTTTACAGAAATGGTAAAAACAATTCTAAGCTTCATATGGAACAACAAAAGACTATAAATAGTCAAATAAATCTTGAAAAATAACAAAGCTGAGAAAACTATACTTCCTGCTTCAAAATATTTTAACAAGATATAGTGATAAAACAGTATTGTACTGTCATAAAAAAAGACATATAGATCAGTGAATTAGAGAAAAAGAGCACAGAAATTAATTCAAGCATGCATGGTCAATCAATTTCTTTTAAGAATGTCAAGAATACACAATGGAGGTATAGATAGTCTTCAACAGTGACATTGGAAAAACTAGAAATCTACATACAAAAAAATGAAACTAAATTTATCTTACACAATACCCAAATACCCACTCAGAATAGAATAAATACTTAAATATAAGACTTAAAACTGAAAAAAATAAAAATTCCTAGTAGAAAACACAGTAGAAAACCTTTGTGATATTGGTTTCAGGATTTCTTAAGTAGGACACCAAAAAACGTAAGCAACAAAAACAAAAACAGACATGTGTGACTACATTAAATTTAAAAGTTTCTGCACAGAAATGAGAATAATCAGTAGAGTGAAAAGAATAATCAGTAGAGAATAATCAGTAGAGTGAAATATGAAATGGAAAACATATTGCAAACCATATATCTGATGGGGCTAAACTCTAAGATATATGAAGAACTCCTACAATTCAGTAGTAAAAAAAAAAAACAATAATATAACTAAGAACTGGCAAAGAATTTGAAAAGACATTTCTTTTTTTTTAATTGCATTTTAGGTTTTGGGGTACATGTGCAGAAAAAAAGACATTTCTTTAAAGAAAATATAGGATTGCTCACCTGATATATATAAAGATATTCAATGTTGCTAATCATCAAGGAAATGCAAATCGAAACCTTGATGAGACATTATCTCACATTAGTCAAAATGGCTGTTATCAAATAACAAAACATAAGAAACTTTGGTGAACCGTATTTAAAAATGCTTAATACTGCTAATTACTAGAGAAATGCAAATCAAAACCACAATGAGAAATAATTTCACACCAGTCAGAATGACTATTAGTAAAATGTCAAGAAATAACAGATGTTGGTCAGTTTGCAGAGGAAAGGAAACACTTATACACTGCTAGCGGCAATGTAAATTAGTTCAGCCACTATGGAATGTAGTTCAAAGATTTATCAAATAACTTAAAGCATAACTACCATTTGATTCAACAATCCCATTACTGGGTTTATACTCAAGGTAATATAAATTGTTCTACCTTAAAGACACATGCATGCATATGTTAATTACAGCACTATTTGCAATAGCAAAGACATGGAATCAAATTAGATGCCCATCACTGGTGGACTGGATAAAGAAAATGTGGCACATATACACTATGAAACACTATGCATTCATAAAAAAATTTGATATCATGTCCTTTGCAGCAAGATGGATGGAGCTGGAGGCCATCCTAAGCAGATTAATGCAGGAACAAAAACCAGATACAACATTGTCTCACTTGTGTAAGTGAAACTTCGAGTACTCATGGACACAAAGGGAACAGTAGATGCCAGAGCCTTCTTGAGAAGGGAGAGGGGAAGAGTGGTAAGGATCAAACAACTATCAGATAGATACTATGCTTATGAGCTGTGTGACAAACAGTGTGTCCACCAAACTCCCATGACATGTGATTTACCTATGTAACAAACTTGCATATGTATTCTCTTAACTAAAATAAAATTTGAAAAAAAATAAAATGTTGATGACAACTGTGGAAACTGGAACCCCTGTGTAGTGTTGGTGGGAATATAAAATGCAGCCACTAAGGAAAACTTTCCAGAGGTTCCTCAAAAGTAATTTTAAAAGAATTGTCAAGTAGTCGACAATCTCAGTTGGCACCTATCTGAAAGAGTTGAAATCAGAATCTTGAAGTGGTGTTAGTATTCCTATGTTAAATGTAGAACTATTTACTATAGCCAAGATGTGGAAACAACCTAATTGTCCATCATAGATAAATTTTTTTTAATGTGCAAATGTGCCATAATATGACTACTCACACATGTGCATGCATATGCACACACACACACACACACACACACGAATATTATTTAGCCTTAAAAAGAAAGACATTCTGCAATACGTGACAACAATGGATGAACATTAAAAACTTCATGCTAAGTCAAATCAGCCAGTCACAGAAAGAAAAATATTATATGGTTCCAATTTTATAAGATATCCAAAATGATTAAATTAATAGAATCAAACAGTCAAATGGTAGTTTCCAGTGGTTGAAGGAGAGAAAACGGGAAGTTGCCAATCAGTAAGCAAGGGCATAATGTTAGTCAAGCAAAATGAATATGCTCCAGAGACCTGCTGTATGACACTGTGTCTAGGGTCAACAATAATATTTTGTACATTTAATAATTTGTTAAAAGTGTAGATATTATGTTAAGTGTTTTGACCACAATGAAGTAAAACATAAATAGGGAGAAAAGTCTGTAGCCTGAAGAGAACCCATGCTCAGACATTGTTGATTACTTTCATGTGATTTTTCTGCTTGGTTGTTTTAGATATATCTTAGCTACTTTGTAGGCTAACAAAATATGCAAATGAAAATCCAAATACAGATATCTATAACACTATGGTACTGATTGCCTAAGGGGATGGAAAACAAAGAAGTGAGAGATTGAGTCTGGCACAAGCATTGGACATGTCATTTTCTGAGACAGGAAAGTTGAAGAGATAGAGTGAATATAGTCACATTTGGAGATCTAAGTGACAGTGATCATATACTTTTACAACTGAAGAACTTAATCTTACCATCATAGTGAAGAACATCTTTATTGAGAGTGAAGTTGTATATAAAGTTGAAAGACTAAAAACTGTCGTCAATTATGGGCTTTTATATTTTAAAATATCGACATTGGAGCATCTGTGAGTATATGGAGTTCAATGATGAAGCTGGATGTACAATGTTATGAAATGAAAAATTAAATATATGCATGTGGAGGTGCTGAGGGATTTTGAAGCAAGAGTGATATGCATTTATTCTGCAAAAGGAAGAAATAAGAGGGAATGAGATAGGGCAAAAATGCTCTGGCTGAGGATATTAAATAAAAGCAATTAGATAAAAGGGTTTCCCTCTTGGTTGAGGGCACCTTGGTACATATCAAAAAATTTTAATGTGATGTGAAAGGAAATCAGAATTCACTCCGTTTCCTTGAGCAGAGGAGTGTCATGATCACAGTAATTAGAGTAGTTGGAGGAAAAAAAGAGGTTAGGCAGAAAGATAAGTTAGTAGGCTGTTTTAGTCATGCTCCTGTGAAACAAATAGTAATAGAAATACGTAGAAAGAGGCAGTTGGCAATTACATTGTGAAGGAAAAAAATCAGTCTTTTAAAATTTGCTGTATTAAATAACGATTGACAATTGCCACACTATAATTACATTTTAAGTAATTTCATGTAACCATGCATGAAATGAAAGAACATTGTAGTGATAAATTGTGTAATCTATTTTCTCAATGTTAATATTTAATAATATAAGATTGACATTGAAATTTATTAGAGGAAATGCTACGATTTACTTTTTTATTTAACTTGTGAGAAAAAATTGCCAATTCGCACATAAACACAACTTATATACCTTCATGAATTCAGCCTTATAAAAATTAATTACAAGAAACATTTAAAAGCTATAATGAAATAAAAATAAATTTTAAAAATATAGAAATATTTTATACTTTATCTCAACCCTTGCCTCCTCTAGTTCCTGATTTTAACATTATCATAAATTCAGCAGCATTTGTAATCAGTGTGACTACTTATTCTATATTTTCCTTAATCAGGGTTGCATATATTATTATTCATGGTTTAGGTAAATTAGTTTAAAACTATATCTTTGTCTATGAATGCACTTCAGAATGAATTATTTCCACTATTCTTTCAAAATGAACGTTTATATTTCATATTACATTATATAACTCTGTTTGAAAATCTTAAGCAATTGTAAAAATATGATGCTGGGAGGGTCATCAAGTAATTTTCCAGTCTCCCCCTTGTCTCAGCACATGATTGATGGCAAGTCATGTCAACTATTTCATTCTCCTGGAAAAAAAGGTTTTCCTTTTTTATAAGCTGAAACTCCCTGCTCCTTGATAGGCTCACAAATTTTTTTCATTTGTGGCCTGAGTAACAGTTATTCATGTGTCTTCATAAAATCACCTTTCACTTACTTGAAATCTACTTTTAGTGATATTCAACACAGTGCCAGTGAATTAAATATATTGGTCAAAAATATTGTAACCAAACAAAGCAGCACTAATCAGCTTTCAGAACAAATTGATAGGTTGGAGAATGTACTGTACTTTGCAAGTTGTTTAAAATATTTGACTAAGCAGTCATAGAAAATTTATACTTAATAACAATAACAATAATAATATTTTTTCCTCTTTGCTTTTATTGTCAGCAGACAGCAAACCACTCTGCATGCTGAAATAAGCAACGATCTGTCAAAGTACACATTTGCTTATGTTTTACTATATAATCAAATCAAATGTCTAGGAGAGTTAACTTGATACACATTAAATATCTAAAATTAATTTTTCATATTATATTGTAATTTCAAGAGGTATATGGGCAGGTTTGGCACATGGATAAATTGCCAGTCACAGGGATTTGGTGTGCAGAAAATTTTGTCATCCAGCTAATCAATAGAATATCCAATATAGTTTTTAAATCCTTACCCTCCTCCTTCCCTCTACCCTGAAGTAGGAAACAATGTATATTGTTTCTTTTTTTGTGTGTGTGCTCATGTGTACTCAATGTTTCCCTCACACTTATAGGTGAGAACACGTGGCATTTGCTTTTTTACTGCTGTGTTAATTCACTAAGGATGGTCTCCATCCACATCCATGTTACTGCAAAGGACATGATCTTATTCTTTGTTATGACTGGATAGTATTCCATGGTATATATGTGCCACATTTTTTTAGACAGTCCATCATTGATGGGCATTTAGGTTGATTCTGTCTCTTTGCTATTGTGAATAGTGCTTCAATGAACATATGCATACACGTATTTTATAATAGAGTGATTTGTATTCCTTTGGGTATATACCCAGTAATGGGATTGCTGAGTCAAATGGTATTTCTGCCTCTGGATCTTTGAGGAATCACCACACTGCCTTCCCCAGTGGCTGCATTAATTTACACTCCCACCAACAGTATAAAAGCCTTCCTTTTCCTTTACAACCTCTCCATCATCTTCTTCTTTTTTTTTTTTTTTTAACTCTTTTGTAATAGCCATTCTGACTGGTGTAATATGGTATCTGATTGTGGTTTTCATTTGCATTTCTCTAATGATTAGCAATATTGAGCCCTTTTTTTCATAGGATTGTTGGCCATCTGAATGTCTTCTTTTAAAAAGTGTCTGTTCTATGACTCTTACCCATCTTTTAATAGGGTTGTTTGGTTTTGCCTTTTTGATTTGTTTACATTTCTTATAGACTTTGGATATTGGACCTTTGTCAAATGCACACTTTGCAAATATTTTCTCCCCTTTTTGTAAATTGTCTGTTAACTCTGTTAATAGTTTCTTTTCCTATGCATGATCTCTATAGCTTATTTCCCACTCGTCAATTTTTCTTTATTTGCAATTGTTTTTGGCATCTTCATGATGAAGTCTTTCTCAAGATTGATGTCCAGAATGCTATTTCCTAGGTTTTCTTCTAGATTTTTTAACAGTTTTAGGTCTTAGATTTAAATCTTCAATCCATCTTTAGTTGATTTTTGAATATGGTGAAATGAAGGGGTCCAGTTTTAATCTTTTGTGTATGGGTAGCCAGTTATTCCAGCACAATTTATTGAATAAGGACTCGTTCCTCATTTCTTATTATTGCCAGCTTCCCTGAAGACCAGATGACTTTAGATGTGTGCCTTTAGCTCTGAGTTCTCCAAATTGTTCCATTGGTCTATATGTCTGTTTTGTATCAGTACCATGTTGTTTTAGTTACTGTAGCCTTGTAGTATTGTTTATAGAAGTCAAGTAGTGTGATAGCTCCACTTTTGTTCTTTTTTGCTTCAGATTTCTTTGGATACTTGAACTCTTTTCGATTCCAAATAAATTTTACTGTATTTTTCTTTGTAATTCTGTACAGAATGTCATTGGTAGTTTAATAGAAACAACATTGAATCTGTAAATTGCTTTGGGAAGTATGGCCATTTTAACAATATTGATTCTTCTATTCATGAGCCTGGAATGTTTTCTTCATTTTTTTTTCTGTCCTGGTTGACTTATTTCAGCAGTGTTTTATATTTCTCATTATAGACTTATTTTATCCTCCTGGTTAGCTGTATTCCTAAGTATTTTAATCTTATAGTTATTGGGAAGCAGATTGCAATCTTGATTTGACTCTCAGCTTAGATGTTATTCCTATATAGAAAACTACTTTTTTTTTTCTGAGACAGAGTTTCACTCTGTTGCCCATTCTGGAGTGCAGTGGCACAATCACGGCTCACTGCGACTTCCTCCTCCTAGATTCAAGTGATTCTCCTGCCTCAGCCTCCTGAGTAGCTGGGACTACAGGTGTGTGTCACCATGCCTGGCTAATTTTTTGTATTTTTAGTAGAGATGTGGTTTCACCGTGTTAGCCAGGATGGTCTCAATCTCCTGACCCCATGAGCTGCCCACCTCAACCTCTCAAAGTGCTGGAATTACAGGAATGAGCCACTGTGCCTGGCCTAATTCTACTGACTTTTGTACATTGATTTTGCATCCTGAAACTTTGCCGAAACTGTTTATGAGATCTAGGAGCCTTTGGGCACAGATTATGAGGTTTTCTACAGATTAATCATATTGTCTGAACAGAGATAGTTTGCCTTCTTCTATTTGTATTTGGATGCCTTTTAATTTGTTCTTGCCTGATTGCTCTGGCTAGAAACTACCCATACTATATTGAGTAGGTGTGGTGAGAGTGAGCATCCTTGGCTTTTTCCATTTCTCTCAGGAAATGATTCCTGCTTTTACCCATTCAGTATGATATTGCCAGTGGGTTTGTCATACATAGGCAGCTCTTATTAATTTCAGATATCTTTGATTTCTAGTTTGTTGAGAGTTTTTATCATGAAAGAATGTTGAATTTCATCAAAAGTCTTTTCTGCCTCCATTGATATAATCATGTGGTTTGCTTTAGTTCTGTTTATGTGATGTTCTAATTGTGCAGCATGACAATTAGTTATGAAAGGTAAACAGGGGACATAAAGAGTGCAATTTAATTTTACTCATATTTGACAAGGCTGAATTATTTTCAAGATTTTTAAATGATTGCATGTTAATATGTTCTGAGTACTATAAAGATTATTCAAATATAAGATCATTGTTGGGGTATCTGTAATTAGTGTTTGATATTAAAAACTTTTATTGATATCAGGGTTTACTTAATTTTACATGTTCATTGTACTCATACCCTCACTTATTAAAAAGAAAAGGGCATGTAGCTAAATTGCTGATGGCTGGAGTTGACTACAATACCCTGACATCTGTCCATTGAATCATTCTTCTTCCTTCTTCAAAATTCTTATTTGAACATCAGGTGTTTCTAATTCACTACTATCTCTCCAGTCATCATAATGTTGATGGTCTCTGAGTAGGAGTGGTCCAAGATGGTGGCATTTAATTCCAAGGACTGACAGTACTATAATTCTGCTGATAAGAGGGAATATCTGACCCAGATCCAGCAAATTCCATTGTTAAGTTCCCTCTTCTTTCTATCTTTCAGACCAAAATGTTTTTTAGTGATAAGGTAGAATGGCTTCTTATATAATCTTCCAAATCTACTATTTATGAAATAAATTTAAAGTTATTCGCTCTTTGGTATTTTGTCTTTTGGAAACGACTATCCTAGACCACTAGAAATTGAAAATTTATTCTCTCTAACTATGTTAAAAACAATGGAGGCTGGGCATGGTGGCTCATGCCTGCAATCCCAGCACTTTTGTGAGGCCAAGGAGGGTGGATTATCTGAGGTCAGGAGTTCGAGACAAGCGTGGCCAACGTGGTGAAACACCATCTCCACTAAAAATGCAAAATTAACCGGGCATGGTGATATATGTCTGTATTCTCAGCTACTTAGAAGGGTGAGGCAGGAGAATCGCTTGAACCGGTAGGTGGAAGTTGCAGTGAGCCAAGATTGCACCACTGCACTCCAGTCTGGACAACAAGAGTAAAACTGTCTCAACAACAACAACAACAAAACAATTGTTTCATTGTTCTGTTTGCATTTCTCCTTTGACACCTCTTTCCTGAAGATAAGTGGGATAAAGGAGTATGAATGTTAAAAAGTTATATGAAGAAAATAAGAAGAGCAAATGCATAAGTAGTATTTCAAATTCATATTCAGACTTACTTCACCTCTAACTTGTTTTGTCCTCCATCAAGGAAAATGGTTTAATTTACATCCTCTGAAATAAACTGTAACTTATACCATACTCGTCATAATTTCAAATTTCTCCCTAAAAAAGTGAAGATTTTCATTTTATTTGTTTACTATCTAGCACAGTAATTTAATAGGTGCTCAAAACATGTTTATACTTTTTTTTTTTAAATATGTAGGGGTAAGTTCAGAATTCCACCATGATCATTAATTGAACACTTAATTTTATTATTTCATTAATTCATTCAATATTGAAAGGATAGTAATTTAAAGCTTTTTCATTGCCAGACACTTCTAGATTCTAGTGATAAAAACATGAAAATATGAATGTCCTACTACCTTGTCCTTTAAGACATCACAGTCTACTAAAGAAGACAGTCAAGCAAACAGAAAATAGTATCAAGAAGTATAGGTGGTATATATCAAGAGTCATCAAGAGGTATTTAAAAAGTGTGGTAAGTTTGGTTCACTAATGTATCCCCAGCATATAGCATAGTGTCTGCCATACAGAAGATATTTCATCATTAAGAAGAGTATTGATTTTTTACATGTAAGTATTACAAAAGAGCAACATGTTTCACTATGAAGGCATAGTTAGGCTTGTAGTTTGTCACAAATAAGCTGTTACCAGTTATTGAAAAACTGTCAATATTTATAAAAGATTGCCATTTTATAAAATTTAAGTGTTTAGTCTTATAGTAATATTTCCACTCTCTTTTATTCCAAAGTATTTAGATTGGCTGTTTAGTGCAGAATAAAATTTGTTGAAATGAGAATCACTCTGAATACTGTTTCTAATTCTTACTAAAAACGTGACTTTGGGGAGTTTACTTACTCTCTCTGAGCCTTGAGTATGTTATCTGTAAAACATTGCTAATGGTAGTACCACTTCATAGAAGTGTTATGATACTTAATATATTGGAAATATTTGTAACAGTCCTGGCACATAGTAAGTGCTATATAAGCATTAGCTATTCTTATTATGATACAGGTTTTTTTCTACAAGTAACAATGAAATAGACAAGAGTCTAAGAAAACTTGTTAGTAGTTTCATGTTATCCTGGGTGCACAGAAATGGTTATGCTACAAGAACTACATCATCTGGTTCTAAAGAAAAACAGTCGAAAGCAACTGTGAGAGAGTAAGTACAGGATATCTGAAAGCCTGTAAAAGCAGCATCTTGGCACTTCACATAATCAATATGTGACACACACAAATTACACAGAATAATTTATTCTTTTATAATAGCTTATTTTTTAGGCCTGGCATCTGTTGGTCATTAGGCTTGCCGACTGATTTCTTATAACTTGACCTGAAATCCTTTCTTTTATTCTGAATTAAGATTATCTGTCTTAACCTCCGAGCTAAAATAATTGATTCCTTGGAAAATAGTTAAAGTGTAATTTTTTTTTTGGGGGGGGAGGAGGGGAGGAAGGCATGGAAGGAGGGAAGGAGGAGGAAGGTAGGGAGGAGCGAAGGAATGACGGAAGGAAGGCAGGGAAGGAGGGGGGAGGAGGGAGGGGTGGAGGGAGGGAGGGAGGACGGGGACGGAAGAAAATCAAGCACGGAGAG
>CAUYOR010090462.1:0-11131 GCA_963573925.1 Callimico goeldii | reverse complement strand
TTCATTCTCTTCGTCATATTCAGGTACACCTATCAAACGTAGATTAGGTCTTTTCACATAGTCCCATATTTCTTGGAGACTTTGCTCATTCCTTTTTATCCTTTTTACTCTATTCTTGTCTTCTCATTTTATTTCATTAAGTTGGTCTTTAACCTCTGATATCCCTTCTTCTGCTTGATCAATTCAGCTGTTAAACTTATGTATACTTCCCGAAATTCTCGTGTTGTATTTTTCAACTCCGTTAATTCACTTGTATTCCTCTCTATATTTTCTATTCTTGTTAGCATTTCATCAAATCTTTTTTCAAAGTTCTTAGTTTCTTTGAATTGGGTTAGAACAAGTTCCTTCAACTCCCAGAAGTTTCTTATCCACCTTCTGAAGCCTACCTCTGTTAATGGAACACAGTCTTTCTCCATCAGGCCTTGTTCCATTGCTGATGAGGAACTGTAATCCCCTGTAGAGGGAGAGGCATTCTGATTTTGGGTATTCTCAGCCTTTTTAGCCTGGTTTCTTCCCTTCATTATAAATTTATCCATCTGTCGTGTTTGTAATTACTGCCTTTCCAATTAGGTTTCTGAGTGGATGTCCAATTTATTGATTCACCAGCGCCGGAATCTGAGCAATCCACTGTGCCAGCTAAAACAGCAGTGTTAAGATTGATGGTGCTTTTCTGACTGCACCAAAAACTGCCGTGCTAAGGTGCCAGCAAAACCACCACGCCTGCCACAAGAGTCATGGTGGCGACCCGTGGGGCTTCTCCGCTGGGAATCTCCTGGTCTGTGAGCAGCAAAAATTCCTCTAAAAGTGTGGCGTCCTCTTGTTTTCTGTGCTTTCACTGGGAGCCACAATCCCGAGCTGCTAACAATCAGCCATCTTGGATCTCTCTCCGCTGTCACAAATATTTTCAAACATGCAAAAGTTTGTCTTTCTATGCCTGGCTTATTTTGCTTAACATAATGATCTCCAGTTCCATCCATGTTGTTGCAAGTGACAGGATCTCATTCTTTTTCATGGCTGAATACTATTCCACTGTGTGTATATACCACATTTTCTTTATCCATTCATTTGTTGATGAACAATTAGGTTTTTTCCAAATCTTGGCTATCATAATAGTGTGCTGTGATTAACATGGGAATGCAGATATCTTTTTGATATACTGATTTCCTTTCTTTTGGTGTATACCTAGTAGTGGGATTGTTAGATTATATGGTAGCTATAGTTTTAGTTTTTTTTTGAGGAATGTCCAAACTGTTTCTATAGCCGTTGTAGAAATTTACATTTCCACCAACAGTGTAAGAGGGTTTTTTCACAAATCCTCACCAGCTTTTGGTATTGCCTTAGACACCCCAGTTTTGCTGCCCACATTATCAACACTAGATCTGGATGCTGCCACTAAAACTGGTGCTGCTGTTGCCTTTGGAAAACCAGTGTAGCTGCTATGCCTCCTGTCTCCCCCAATTAGCATGAATTCCCTGAGGTTTTTTTCTTGTTAGTTTCCTGTAAAGTCTGGGGCAGGTTCATATGATTTAGAGGATTTCAGTCCTATACTCATTTCCTAGCTGTAGAAGCTGTGGAAGTATCTGACTTTTTCAGCTTCTGTGTTAGTGGAGTGCTACCTCCCAGTATTAGAAAATGCCCACAAATAGGATGGGGGCAGGGCTTAAACCTAAGTGGGTGCAAAGAATGCCAATATCTGTGGAGCTGGGAGAGGTATTTGAACAATTGTAGGAGAAATAGTAACATTTAGATTTGTATTGCCAGAGAGAAATAGAAGGTGGTCGTTCAGGAAAATATTTTCCCTGGTAGTTGAAGTGATGTAAACCAAAGCCCTGATATTACTAGGGAGCCTGTTTCAGAGAAGAGATTATTGGAAAGAATTATTATCACCTATAGTTGTGTGAACGGAAAGGGAAAAACACATGGATAGATAGGCCCTCATTATGAAACCCAAAGAATGAGCTTCTAGCAGATGCCTAGTACATTGTATTTGTTTAATACTCTTTTGAATGAATGAGGCTCTCAAGAAGGGAAGTTATCTTAGGAAAGGAAGCCCAGAGTTATATAGGGATGAAAATGATAAAGACTGTGAAAAGTATATTTGTTGACCTTTGAAAGAAGAAATTCATTAGAATGGTAGGTATAGAAACCAGAGGGCAAGCCAGGATTTGCAAGAAAAAGTAATTGGTATGAGAATAATTGATACCATGAGGAGTCAGATACTTTAAAAAAGAGACATAGGGCTTTGCAAAGGAAATAGTTTCAAAAAAGACTTATTGAATACACCTTACATAGTCACTGTTTCAAGGTTGGGGGTACGTAAGTGAACAGAGTGGAAAAAGATCAGTGACCTGGGTGTTTGTACTCAAGTGGGGCTGAGGGAAGACAGTTAGCAATAAACATAGTAAGTAAATTGTGTAGTAGTTAGAAGTTGTCAAGTGCTATGGAGAAAAAAAATAAAGCAATGTAAGGAGGATTGAGAGTTTGGGAATGGGTGGTTGTAGTAGTAAAAAGCACTAGGGTAGGTTTCATTGAGAAGGTAAGAATTGAGCCAAGATTTGAAGAAGGCAATTGAGGAACCTTTTAGATATTGAAAAGAAGAGCATTTTAGGCAGAGGAATCAGGAGATAAAAAGCTCTGAGCTGGATCATGCCGGGTATGTTTGGGGAACAGGATGAAGAAGGAGGAGAAAAAGAGTCCAATGAGGTAGTAATTGGAAGCCAGGTCCTTTAGAGGATTGCCAGCTACTGAAGGGATTTTGTGAGGACATCATAAGCATCTGGTCTAGGATTGGCCACTCTCTAGTAATTTCTGTAGCCCAGCATGAGTTTGGTCTAAAGCTTTTTACACAATTCAAAAGACATCAAGCTTTATTTCTGTAGGCTATTTCTATTTGTAACCACTCCCAGAAAGTGACCATCTAAAAACCAAGACAAAGAGGCAATGTTACATAACCAATGCAGTGTGAGGCCAGATCCTCTATTGAAAAGGCAGAGGAAAAATTGTGACGAATAATTTATGGTTCTGTTGCCTAACTTCATATAGTAAACATTTTTTGTTCAATTGTCAATTTCTGATTATACCTATACCATTTTAATAAAATATTAAAAAGAGGTTTAAAGAAAATGTTTCTAAAATAGTGGTTACTCCTTTTGGATATGCTTGCTTCTCTTTTTTTCTTCACACATCCTTTGGTAGAGGTGCTAATGAGATGTAGTGAGGACTCTGAAGCGCTTCCACTATAAACTTTTGGGAGACCTCAGAGAGGAAATTATGGTGACAATTTAAATCACATTGGTGGTCTTAATGTGTCTTAAATCATCTGGGTAAATACAGGCCTTACTCATTTTGGTTAAGGTTGAATTTGAATGTTTCATTTGGCATAAACCTTAGGATAACTCACTGCTTGACTAAATTTTTCACTTTTCAGCTTGGGTGTTTGGCGGTACAGACATAACCACACAGAGTGCTGACTAACCGTAATAAGATGTGTAGAGCAAGGTGATCAGATGAAGGAATGCCTCTGTAACTAAGGCTCTTATATGGACAAGAATAGTAATACAGTTTTATATTTTCCCATTGTTTTAGTAGAGAATTGTCTTTCTGTCAGATATGTCACTGGTTTTATCTGAAATCGTGATCACTAAAGCTCATCTTCTTTACCTCCATAACTTAAGTATCTTACTTCTGTTATTTCATGAATGTTAAATATCTTACGCTTTTGCTGTAATGCTCCAGACAGGGCAGAGAATGTAGTATCTCCATCTTAAAGGTGAGATTTCATGAAAACTAAAGTCTTCTGTCTCTGTGCTGTGAAACTGTCTGATTAAACGAGGTTTGTACATGGGATTCATTTTACTTTTTTTTTTTTTTTAGCACAATCTACTTGTTTAAGCATCTAAACGAATACCCAGTGTTCTGAAAGTTTTCCGTATATAGAATCTGTTAGAAAGGCTTTAATCAGATTCTTAAGAGCTGCTATTTCTCATAAAAAGCAAAGGCAATCGGCAGGTGTGCTGTGCTTCTAGGAACAGGTAAAGGAAGATACGGAAGTATGTGTGTGTGAGAGATGAAAAGGTTAACACAAGCTTGTTTAGCCCATGGCCTGTGGGCACATGCAGCCCAGGATGGCTTTGAATGAGGCTCAGCACAAATTTGTAAACTTTCTTAAAACATTATTAAATATTTTTGCAATTTTTTAAATCTCATTAACGTTAGTGTAGTGCATAGTGTAATGTGTTTTATGTGTGACCCAAGACAGTTCTTCTTCCAGTATGGCCCAGAAAAACCAAAAAATTGGACACCCCGGTAGCATGTCATGACTCTGAACCAAAAATCATGGCATCAATGTTTCTTTGTTTGAAAATACTTTTATATGCACATTGATTTAAAATGCCACCTTGGCAGCCGGGCACAGTGGCTCAAGCCTGTAATCCCAGCACTTTGGGAGGCCTAGACAGGTGGATCACGAGGTCGAGAGATCGAGACCATCCTGGTCAACATGGTGAAACCCCGTCTCTATTAAAAATACAAAAAATTAGCTGGGCACGGTGGTACGTGCCTGTAATCCCAGCTACTCGGGAGGCTGAGGCAGGAGAACTGCCTGAACTCAGGAGGCAGAGGTTGCGGTGAGCCGAGATCGCGCCATTGCACTCCAGTCTGGGTAACAAGAGTGAAACTCCGTCTAAAAAAAAAGTCCATAATTTTTGTTGTCAGAACTTTTTAAACATATCTGGTTACTAAGCCGAAGTCTGGATAACTAAGCTTTTAGGCAAATTGAGTTCAATTTCTATTCTTAGATGTTTCTTGACATGATGATTAGAGTAGCAGCAATATAAAAATAAGACTTTAGAAAGTAATGATACAAATTCACTTGGGCTTATTAGGATGGTCTCTCAGGATGATGATTTTCCACATTATGTTTTTAAATAAAGTCACATTCTGAGGCATTGTGGGTCAGGATTTCAGTATATTTGTTGGGGGGGGGCACAATGTAATCTATAATACTTTAGAAAGTAACAGACGTAATAAGAGGAAATTTAAAAATACTTATATTTTGTTTACATCAAAATTGAGATGAGCCAAAATTGAAGTGAGAGTTTGAGCATCTATGGTTTAGATTACAGTAGACAACACTCCCACCACCTTCATAAAGAAGTAACTTTCCATGCTAAAAATATTATGATGGTAGAAAAAAAAAGAACTGTGTTCAAGGAAAAACAATGCATTGTAGAAAGATCTGAGACAAGTGTAAAATGGTAGGTCATAGGCCAAGAATGAAGACAGGAGGGGAAGAACTTTGCATGGCCCAAAGTGTTAGATAGCTTGTGGGTGTAAGATCTTCCAGCCCACTGTTGTCGTAGTACTTTTCTCTGTGATGTTGGCATTTTCTAGCTTTGTCAGTATTGTTTCCAGGAGACAGAAAAGTGGCCAAAACTCATTTTTCTGATGCTGATGTAAGTTGTCTTGGAATTAGTGTGGTTAAAACTTTGACTTGGATTGGTCTCCCTGGCATTAATATTCCTGGTTTGCCAGGGTTTGCTAGGCCTATCCAAAGGGCATTAAGAGTATTCGGTAAACCTTTGATTCAGTAAACACAGTTCAGTGGAACTTCCATTGGTGTATCAGCTAAAAATATATTAGGATTTATAAGGATGTAAATACTTTAACATTTTCTACATAACATCTTATATTTCAACACTGGAGACACTGATTATGTTCATAGAAACTTTAATGTGACTAAGAAGCATAAAAGATCTGCTAAAATAATTGAATGTCACAGGGTAAATAAAAAGATGCAAATACATCAGTAGGAAACATCTTATAAATTTGACTTAATGTTTTATAGATGGTCAACTCGTAAGCTCTAATAATTTTGTCTACATTATTAAAAAGTAAAGAAAATGGTAGTCTGCCATTCTAGAAAGAGTTTTAACATATAATGTGTGAATAATGTGGGGATTATTAAACATAGAATTTTATGAGAAAATATTTATTTACCAAATTTAAAAGATTATAGCGTTTTCAAGTTAAAATAATGATTGTCACTTCTTTTTGTAAATCTTTTCTTTCTCTTATATCATCCCATCAACATATATTCTTTGTATTAACAGTTAAAGAAAATGAATCAAAAAATTTTATTTTTTCCAGCTTTTTTTTGTTTTTGAGAAAGAGAATTGCTCTGTCTCTCAGCTTAGAGTCCAGCTCACCATAACCCTAAACTCTTGGGCTCAAGTGATCCTCCTGCCTCTGCCTCCTGAGTACCTAGGTCTACAAGAGTGTGCCACCATGTCTTGCTAATTTTAAAATGTTTTGTAGAGACAGGGTCTTACTGTTTGCTCAGGCTGTTCTCAAACTCCTTCGCTCAAGCAATCTTCCCACCTCAGCCTCCTGAAGTACTGGAATTACAAATGCAAGCCACTGCAGCTGGTCCTTTCCAGCTTTATTGAGGTATAATTGGTATGTGAAAAATTGCATATAACTAATGAATACAATTTGGTGAATTTGGACACACACATATATACATATATATATGTGTATATATACAGATTCATATTTCAGTCACAATAATTGAGATAATAAAGGCATCTATTACCTCCAAAAGTTTCGTTTATTTCTTTTTCTTTTTTTTTTTTTTTGGAGACGGAGTCTCACTCTGTTGCCAGGCTGGAGTGCAGTGGCAATATCTTGGCTCACTGCAACCTCTGCTTCCTGCTTCCTGGTTTTAAGTGATTCTCCTGTCTCAGCCTCCCAAGTAGCTGGGACTACAAGCATGTGCCATCACACCCAGCTAAATTTTGTATTTTTAGTATAGAGATGGGCTTTCACCTTGTTGGCCAGGATGGTCTCAGTCTCTTGACCTTGTGATCCACCCACTTTGGCCTCCCAAAGTGCTGTGATTACAGGTGTGAATCACTGTACCTAGCCTCCTTTTATTTCTTATTTGTGTTTTTTGGTTGTTTTTGCTTTGTTTTGTGGCAAGAACATTTAACATGAGATCTACCCTTAATAAAAAAAATTTAAAAAAAAAAACCTTTTTTTCAGTACTAGTTCAATTTGTACAGTATCTTATTGTTAACTATGGGCATTGTGTGATCCAGTAGATCTCTGGAATTTTATCCTGTGTAGTGTGTCATTACACCAACTGAACATCTCCCCATATTCTGCCTAACCTCATCTCCTAGTATTTACCATTCTGTTGACTATCTTTATATATTTGGCTAAATGCCTTATATAAGAGCAGTCATGCAACAACAGTCACAGAAAAAGAAACTTAATATATGAAATTACTGCCAAAATCATTTTAAAATCACCTTTTCCAGGGGCAAATCTTGTTCGGGATCATCCAATGGAAAATATTTTCCTACAAAATGTAACTTGGAAAAATCCAGTCTAATATAACTCTATTTTAAACACTATTTCAACCTATTTTAATGAAGCCCTATGAATTATGAAAATTGCCTTCCAATAATACTGATAATATGCCTGAATAAGATATTGTAATTTGTTGCTTGCTAAGCAACTTGTTTTCAGTTAGCTCCACAATTGACATTTGATATAGGTGAAGCAGAAATTATCTCAAGGAAATAGCACTGAGCAGTAATGCCCTGAAACACAACATTTGTTGTCTCCAAGCCACTGTTAAGGTCAGGAATGGAATAAAGAAAATCACAATGTGTCATGAAATCTTAGGTTTGGTTTTACTTAATTTTCAGCCTGCTTTTGAATTTTTTACTTTCAGCTAATGTTTCTGACCCCCAGATCTGCACCTGACCTTTACCACCTCCTCATCATCCACTCTGGTCTTCACCCTCTTTACCACATCTGAGTCTACTTAGGGGCTGGATTTCTAATTCAGGGTTAGGAAATGGACACATCTACAGAGTCTCTCATGGCAACACACTCAGCCTGACCAAAACCAAGTAATTTTATGGGCAGTTTTATACTTTTATAAGAATGAAAGGTGTTTTGATTACAAAACATTGTGTCCTGTTCTCTGACCATTTTAAGGCATATTGTTTTGGCATAGTTAATATGTTTTGCTCATCAATTTCTTTACAGCCCAACAATTTATAACAAAATGTCTAAATATCTAGAAAAATGTTACTGTGTTCTTGCTTTTCTGCAGTTCCTCACGATTGTCATAGAGCCTGTGTTAGGGAATTTAGTCAGAGATTGTCAACACAGGATTTACTTTAGAATCACCTGGAAAACTTTAAAAAATTCCAGAGGCCTGGTATCACTCCCAGAAATATGACGTAGTTGGTCAGCACAGACTTAGACATCAGTAATATTCAAAGATCCCATGTGATTCTAATGTGCAGGCAGAGATGAGAAACACTGGATTAGATCATTTCCAGGAGTCACAGAAAAAAATGTAAACTCTTCTTCCATTCTTTAGATATCGTAAGCTTTGTTCTTTCAACAAGTTATGTTACTAAAAACTGACAAGCTGAACTCACTATGAATGTGTACTTACAGAGTTGTGGCTCTTGCTTCTGTATAAGGTATTTTAAAGTAAAAGCAGTTAGAAAAGGGGATTTTTTTTCCCTTGACTATGCTAAAGAAAGAAATATTGGTGAGGAATGTTTTGACTCATTTTTTGTTCTTTCTACATTTTATTTTGTAAAAGTTTAAATATTTATTCATGCTATTCAGTCCTATTTTAAGTCTTTTAGTAAGCTCTTATAACTTTAAACATAGAGATACTGCATATTATATATGAGGCTGATTTTAACATTTAACAGAGATTTGTGACTATTATGAGTATGAATATGTAATAAATTATTACAGGTTCTATTCAGTTACACTAATGTGAATTAAAGTTATTTACAAGTGTTGATCTTGTACCTAGTTATCTTATCCAATCATCTAGACTTTCAGTGAGCTCTAGTTTATATCTTTTAAGATAATATTATAAAGTGACAACTTTGTAACTCTTCCAGTCACTGATTTCCAATATTTATATCTCCTATTTTTAAAAATTTTTCTTTAAAGTTAAAACTGTGTAGGACTCCAAGTCCTAGACAGTTTTAAAGAACAATCATCATGTAACATTACCAATCATCATATGACATTGCCCTTAGGCAAAATGAAGGATAAAAATTGAGCATATGAACTAATATGAGACTAAGAGACATGGAAAATGACTTGCTGGAGGATTCGGAAATGAAATTTCCTTTTTCTTAAAAGAGAGCCGCCAAAAGAGCTATGTTTCCTTCTTCCTGATGTGGGGTCAGATATCTGACCTACACTATAGCCATTTTTCCATCTCGAAAAAAATTGAGGCTGACAGTGAAGCAAGCACAGAGTGAATATGAATACATTAGATTGGACAGAATTACCAAAAAAGCAGAAATATAGTGACAACATCAAGCCAGTCTTGAAACCTGACTTCTATCTGGTCTTCTAGTTTTGTGAGCCAAATATTTTTCTTAAAATATAAGAAAATTTATGAAGCAGAATGTCAAGAACAATGGAAGATAAAACGTCTAAAGTAATAGTCTTGTTTGTAGCAAAAAATCTAGGCATTGATAAGGTTTAGAAATTTATAGAGGAGAACAAATAGGGGCATAGATCTTAAGAATTTAGATATAATCAGTCAAAGAAAAAAAATGCCCCACAATTCCAGCTTTCAGGTTAGCACAAAAGCAGTAATAACAACAAAAATCTAACTAATGAAAGGCAAGAAAGGAGGGGGAAAAATTACACAACAATATGCAGTCATAGAAAAATGAAAATTAAATTTCTATTGCATTTTCATAAAAATCGATTAGCTTATAACTCAGTAGCTTGAGCAGAGTTCAAAGAACTGAAAATACATCTACTACTACCTTATAAAAACACAAAAGTTGTTTTTGGAGTGTGAAGATAATGGGTAATTTTTCTTGAGATAGTGAGGGTTTATTGCTTGACTTTTTGCATGATGTATTAGTATCACACTCATATTTTCATGCACACTTCTCTAGTCACCAATATATAATAACTAACAAGAAAAGCTATTTCATTTTAACTGTTTACTTTTTAGAGAAAAAACATTTTCTTCTTTTTTTGTGGGGAGCAGGTTGCCTTTCCTTTTTACTCTAATTTTATTCAAGCTTTTAGGACAGTCTTCAATGTCTTTTCTAGTTGGAAACTTTCTATATGGGTTAGGTCTGGTTTTGGTTTTTTTCACAACCTTCACTATTTTAAGCATAAAACCATTCACATAGCTATTTTTCAGTACTCTTTTGTGGAATAGAATTAGATAAATAAATCCTTTGGGTACAATTCCAGATCCATTTGATCATAGTTTTGTGACTGGCACTGTTCAAGGGCTAGGGATACAGAAATGGTCAAAACAGGAATAAACTACTGCCTTCAAGGAGCTTAAATTGAGGGCAGGACTAAGGGAGAAAGACAATCAATCAATCAATACACAGTGTATATAGATGTCAATTGGTATGTGAGCTGTGGAGAGAAGTAGAGTGGAAAGGGGGATAGGGAGTACCAAAGTGGTTAGAGGGGAGGTGAAATTTTAAACAAGGTGGTTTCAGAGGATCCCACCGAGAGGTGACATTTGAGAAAAATCCTGAAAGGGGTGAAGGAATGAGCTTGCAGCTGCTAAGGGAAGAGAATTTCAGAGAGGGGCAGAAGATGTGCAAAGGCCCAGGGGCCAGACCTTGCTGTGTTCAAGTAATAAATAACAATGAGAGCAGTGTGTGGTGGGAGACAAAGTCAGAGGATCTCAGTGGGCCATAAGCCATTATGAGAGCCTCAGCTTCTGCCCTAAGGTAGATGGAAAGACTTTGCAGGCCTTTGAGCAGAGTGGATTGTATTTTTTTTCCTTTCTTTTTGGGTTTTTTTTTTTTTTTTTGAAGACAAAGTTTCACTCTTTTTTTTTTCCCTCTCCATTTGATTGGTAAGTCTTCCACCAACCCTTTGTTTTGAGTCTGTGTGTGCCCTTGCTTATGAGATGGATCTGGGTACAGCATACTGATGGGTTTTGACTTTTTTTTTTTTTTTTTTTTGAGATGGAGTTTCGCTCTTGTTACCCAGGCTGGAGTGCAATGGCGCAATCTCGGCTCACCGCAACCTCCACCTCCTGGGTTCAGGCAATTCTCCTGCCTCAGCCTCCCGAGTAGCTGGGATTACA
>CAUYOR010090460.1:0-15482 GCA_963573925.1 Callimico goeldii | reverse complement strand
GAGTAGCTGGGATTACAGGCACGCGCCACCATGCCCAGCTAATTTTTTGTATTTTTAGTAGAGACGGGGTTTCACCATGTTGACCGGGATGGTCTCGATCTCTTGACCTGGTGATCCACCCGCCTTGGCCTCCCAAAGTGCTAGGATTACAGGAGTGAGCCACCGCGGCCGGCCAGCTATTACTCTTTTTTCTCCACAGCTGTATTTCACATTGCAAAGTAAAAATCGAGAGTCTGTTTTATACCATCAGTCACTGTGAATCTTAAATAACCACCTCTGGCACACTGCTGGGATTGAGTGAGCTTGTGAGCAGAGAGGACCAGACCCTGGACTCCGGTGAATGAATCAGAGTAATGTCACCTTAGAGAGTGCTCTGTCTGGCATCCAGCCAATGTCTAGCAACACACTCCTCTGCATCATTGTGACTATTGTTTTCCCATTTTCTTTATACCTCCTTAGGGTTGACCCTGTCAACCTAAATAACATACAAAGAGAGGCTTTCTGAAAGAAAATGATGTTTATTCAGGAGTATAAACTGCAATGGAATACGTGTGCCATGGTAAACTCCATGTGTATTCAGGGAGGTAGAAGAAGACAAAGGTTTTTAAAGGAAAAATGAAAAAGATTATGTAATTATTTTGAGATAATTATCCTTGGCGACAAAGATCAACAATAAGTGTGATGCTAGTCTGAGGTTGGACAGGCAGTTGTTGGGCATATGTCCTTGTAGAAGTATTTTTTGGGGGTGTGTGTAAGGTTGTGATGGCTTTTGTGGAAGGGTGTGGTCTTTGCAGTCTTTTGGGATGGTTATCCAGCATACAAGTGTGAGAACCCACTCTTCACAGCCTTCCCCCGCTCTGTTTGTCAGGGTTCATTTTTAACACTGGTGACTCCATTCAGTTCTGACAACTTTCACAACTCAAAACTGTATAGTCACACTAATGAGTTAGTTAAAAGAATTGGCAGTAGGCCGGACCAATAGGTCTGGATCTGATGAAAGGAAATTTATGCTAGTTTTATAAGTAGACTCCCAAAGCTAACCGGTTTACTGGTAAAAGGTAGAACGTGGTCCAGAACCCAGACTTTGACTGCCTTACAGCAATACAATGAATGTCTGCAAAGGTAGTTCCTCTCTTCTGGAGAAGAGAAGTGGTAGTTCCTGCCTTCTGGAAAGTGTTCAGATCTTACAAAGAACGTATAAAATTAGGAGGGATATATGATGCATTAGGAATTAACTTCCTGAGCTATCACGGTGGTAAAGAAAAGTTGGAAACATGTCATTGAGGAATAATTGAAATAATTGGGATACTTTCTCTGGGAAAAGGGAAGATCTGGAGAGAACTGAGAGCCAACTACAATTGTTTGAATAGCCGAAGTACACAGAAAATCTTATTCTGTGTGTTCTCAGAAGAAAAAGCAAGGGTCACATGGATCTCAGTTGCAGGGAGGCAGATTTCAGCTTAATATAATATGTACTAAGAACTAGAGCTGAGCACTGACGGAATGTGCTCACTCACCCGAAATATTTAAACTGAAGCTGGCTGGCAGTCTTGTGCTTTCATTTGTTTATTTATTCAGGAATATATTAATACATTCGTTCCTGCAACCATTTTACATACGGAGTGCCAAGTACCATTCTTAGAGCTTTTCTGCGTTGACTCAGAACAACCTTATGCCGTAGGTGCTGCATGTTAACGATGGAAATACTGAGGCACACAGCAGTTAAACACCTGGTTAACACCTCACCACCAGGAAGAGGATGCGCCGACATTTGAACCTAGTCAGACTGACTCTAGCTAGTATCCTCAGCTCTGGTCAACACACTAGACTACTTTTCTACAGTGCTGGGATGGATATTGAGGATAGGTGACCTGTATGGGACAGGAAGTTAAACTAGGTAAGTCCTCTTTCCACTCTGAAGGGTCCATGATTTTATCTGTGTCAAAGAGAATATCTAGGAGTCTAGTAAAAACAATCGCCATTTCTGAGTGCCTAGTAGGTGTTTTATTTAAACTCATGATTCCTGACCAGTTCTTAGCCTAACTACGTGAAAGAATTACCTGGAGAATGAGACCCTGTTAATGGCATGTTTTTAAGTTTTCCAAGTGATTCTAAAGTGCCGTCAAAGTTGAAAACTCTGTATATAAAAGATCTCATTTAATATTTACAACAACTCTACCAAATAACCCCGTCACCCCCAGTTTACATATTAAAGGACCAAGAGGTTAAGGAACTTGTCTCTTGGATGTGAACCCAAGTCTCTGCAGCTTATAATACAGCTTCCCAATCCCTTTGTTATTGAAACAAAAGTACCTTCTTGTACCTCAGCAGTTATACTGATCGTCTCCAGGAGAGCAGGAGCCTCCCCGACCTGACCTGCTCCACTGGTTTTTACAGGTTCTTCAGTCGCTTTTTTTTTGGAATAGATCCTCGTATTTATTGTCTGGTATTGCTACTTCAGAACACCGGGCAAATTCCTGGGGTTCCAGCATTCTCTCCCACGTTGTCCACAACCTGACATTAACTGGGTTTGTGATGTGAGAGTTTATTACACGGTAGTGGTAGCCATTTGAGGAATATACCATTTTTAACCTGACATTAACTGGGTTTGTGATATGACAGTTTATTACACGGTAGTGGTAGCCATTTGAGGAATATACCGTTTAAGATAGCACGGAATACAGTGTGGTGCTTTTGCCTTGACACCAACTTCCTTTTTGCTGTGGTTCAACTCTTGTTTTCAGAGTGATTTAGTTACTTACCGTAATTGCTTTTTACTCACTTTATGATTACCTTAGGAATAAACTATGGGCTCTCTTTATTAGAATCTACATCCAGCTCACATTCAGTTATAGTATGTTAAAAATAAATGTATTCAGGAAAAACAAGACTGAAAAGTGGAAAGTGACCTCCTGAAGTCATGAGGTTTATGATAGCAGGAAGGAAAATCGTGAGATTCAAATCACTAAGAGGAACTTGACCCTTTATTCCTGGCTTTAAAGGGCACCGTAACTGAAGGAATGCGAGTGCCCTCTGGAACTTAGGACTCTTGGCTAACAGCCAGCAAGAAAGCAGGGACCACTGCAATGCCTGGCATAATAATATGCTCAGTAGTTTTAAGAATTAAATTAGGAAAACAAAGGAGAAAATAGCATTTAGGTGTGTTTGCATCTATCCGAACGATTTTACTCACAATATGTGGTAATTTATAACTAAGATCTGTAATAATTGAATTACCTGGATAATTCTTTCTTTTAAAAAAAATCAATTACTCACTATAGAGTAACATAGTAGCCCGTGTATCCAAAACTGGAAGAAATAGAAAATATACTGAATGATAGAATGTGAGTTTTAAAAGATTTTGCCACTTAAAGTTTTCTACTGTTTGATTCCTAGCCCCACCCCGCAAGCCCCAGAGGGCATATGTTCTACAATTAGGCGGAAGGAAAGAAAAGAGGAAGGAAGAGAAGGAGAAAAGGAAGAAAGGATGGAGAGAGAAAGAGGAAGGAAGATTCCCAGCTAAAAAAGAAAGGAAATGAAAAACATGTAAACACACACACACACACACACACACACACACACACACACACACTTTTTAAAAAATAAAACATTATTTTGGTAACCCAGAAGAATGCCTCTAAAATATAAAACTTATTAACATGAGTATCATGTTAGACCATATCTTTTTCATTTTTTTTGTTTTAGAAGCAGGGTGTTTCTCTGTCACTCGGGCTAGAGTACAGTGGTGCGATCTTAGCTCACTGCAGTCTCAAACTCCCGGGCTGAAGTGATCCTCCTGCCTCAGCCTCCTGAGTAGCTGGGACTACAGGCATACATCACTATGCCTGGCCATTTTAATTTTTTTGTAGAGATGATTTGGCTGTGTCCCCACCCAAATCTGATTTTGAACTATAGTTCTCATAAGCCCCATGTCTCATAGGGGGACCTGGTGGGAGGTAACTGAATCATGGAGCAGTTGCCTCATCCTGTTCTTGTGATACTGAGTTCTCACAAAATGATGGTTTTATAAGGGGTTTTATTCCCCTTTGCTCTGCACTTTTCCTTGCTGCCACCATGTGCAGAAAGAGGTGTTTGCTTCCCCTTCTGCCATGACTGTAAGTTTCCTGAGGCTTCCCTAGCCATGCTAAACTGTGAGTCAATTAAATCTCTTTCCTTTACAAGGAAATACCCATGGTCAGGTATGAGAACAAACTAATACAGACGGGGCCCTGCTATGTTCCTCCTGTTGGTCTCTGACTCCGGGGCTCAAGCAGTCCTGCCTCAGCCTGTCAAACTGCCAAGATTACGGGTATGAGCCACTGCACCCGCCCATATCTTGATGATAATTTATAAGACAAATGTTGAGATAATCTACTGTTATCCCCCAAATCAGAAGAAGGCATCATTGCGATGTCACTGCAGGGAAACGTGGAATGAAGCCTAATGCCCAGTGAAAGCGAGGCAGTCACACTCCACTCTCCTTCGTCCTCCGATCACGTGGTGCTCCACCTCTGCTTTAGGCACACCAGTCTGTCCTCAGAGACCAGAAGGAATAACAATGTGGCAGGTTAATAATCCTCATGGCAGGCTTGGGAAAAGCTTTTTCTTCATTCCCTTTACAGTTGAGGAATTCATGTAGTTTAATCAGCTAGTTATATGTCAGTACTGGGATTCAAACCCTGATCTAACTATAAATCTGATCCAAATAGAACCAGTGTTCCATTCTGCTTGCCAGGCATATCATCGAAGATGTTGAGGAAACATTAGGTGTTTAGTATAGAGAAGTGGAGACTTGGAAGGGAGGTGTTTTCAAGTATATGAAAAGCTGCAATATAGACAAAGGGCAGAGAACACCTGTTGTGTCACCCCCCTCTTTAAAACCCTTTAATGGTTTTTAGTTGTTAAAGAAATAAGGTATAACTTCTTAGCAAAGCTTAGAGACAACTTAATGATATGCTGCCCATCTCCTCTTCTTTTTTAAAAAATTTACTTATTATACTCTAAGTTCTGGGGTACATGCACAGATTGTGCAGGGTTGTTACGTAGGTATACACATGCCGTGATACTGGTTTGCTGCATCCATCGCCCCATCATCTACATTAGGTATTTCTCCTAATGCTATCCCTCCACAATCTCCCCACCCCCTGCTATTCCTCCCCTAGCTCCCCACCCCCCAGGCTCCAGCGTGTGATGTTCCCCTCCCTGTGTCCGTACGTTCTCATTGTTCAACACCCACTTGAGTGAGAACATGTGGTCTTTGGTTTTCTGTTCTTGTGTCAGTTTGCTGAAAATGATGGTTTCCAGTTTCATCCATGTCCCTGCAAAGGCCATGAACTCATCTTTTTTATGGCTGCATAGTATTCCATGGTGTATCTCCTTTTTGCTATCCATTTGACTCTCCCACTCTGGCCAGTAGACTGCCTGCAGCCCTTTAAAGATACAACCCTCTCTGCTGTGCCTAACGTACCATTCACATTCTGTGCCTGGCCGACTCCTGACCGTCATCCATGTCTCAAACGCCTCTTCTCTAACCTCCCATCATGCTTTACACTTCTTGCTACATGTGCCCACAGCACCCTATGTTTTCCTTTTTGTAGCACGCATTATGTTAATTGCTTGTTTAGCATCTATCTTTCTAAACAAGCTCCATAAAGTGAGGGGCCATATTTCTCTTTTCCAGTTTTGTAATTTAGTACCCAACATAAAACTTGATACACTGCAGGTGTGCTCAAAAAATATTTCAAAACTGAAAAGTACCTCCAAGGGAATTTGCAAATGGAAGGAGAGAGAGGGAGGGATGGACCAGGCATAGCATGGCAGAAGGTTAATTTTAGGGGTGAAGCATTTGGGGAAAAGATGGACTTTGGTAACGTGTTTCACTGTGGACCTCTGGAAAACCAAAGTGCACCATAATGACAGGTTTACCTAGAGAAGGAGATTAGAATTAGCTGTTTTGCAGAGATCAGAGGTCTCTGATGGTAGTTGCACCCACTTGCTGGTGGGTCATCCTGGACCCTGTGCACACACATGGTGTTTGGTGCTTATGAAATTTGTGAGGGGGAAATTTGTTAATTTCTGTTTTATAGCATTAACCATTTCTCATTCCAATTTTGTACTTACAGAGGAAATGAAGGAACCAGATGATCAGGATACCGATGGGGAGAAATCAGGTAGATCAAAGAGTAATGGGACGCATCCTCTGAGGTCTTCTAAATCGGAATCGAGATGTAAGTAAAGATTATACATATACACTTTTAAAAGTATTACATTGGCCGGGCGCGGTGGCTCAAGCCTGTAATCCCAGCACTTTGGGAGGCCGAGGTGGGTGGATCACGAGGTCAACAGATCAAGACCATCCTGGCCAACATGGTGAAACCCCGTCTCTACTAAAAATACAAAAATTAGCTGGGCATGGTGGGGCGTGCCTGTAATCCCCGCTACTCAGGAGGCTGAGGCAGGAGAATTGCCTGAACCCGGGAGGCGGAGGTCGCGGTGAGCCGAGATCGCGCAATTGCAATCCAGCCTGGGAAACAATAGCTAAACTCCTTATAAAAAAAAAAAAAAAAAAAAAAAGTACTACATTCAGGTAAACAAAGAATCAATTTTTATAGTAGAAGAGAAAGAGTGGACTCTCATAAAATAGATCTCTTATAGTCCCTTTTCCCATAAAGCTGTAGGAAGGTGGGCTTCATAAGAATGATGGAGTTAGCAAAGGAAAAAAGACTACATGGAGTCCAGGAAATAAGAGATTCAAAATAAAAATAAGGCAAAGATAACACCCAGGATGACACCCGGGCAGCCACACAGAGAGCAATTTTCTATGACAAAAGCAAGGAAAGGAGAATTGTCACCTGCAGGAAAGTTAAAAAATGTTAAATGATAGATCATCTGATAGATGCAGGTAGAAAATTGAATTGAGTGGAATTTATAGAACTATGGCAAGATGTGGGAAGACTTATCAGGAGATTCCAGAAAGTTCGGAAGTGAAAATAAACGAGATAATTATTAGTTATAGAAAAGTGGGTTGTTAAAAAGGAAATAATAAATTCTTAACTCAGGAATGAGCATTATTAAGCCAATATACTAAAAGCAGTAGGCATGGGTTTCACTGTAGTTTTGTAGTGCTTTAATTATACTGCAAGGCAGAGAGAGCAAGTGGTGATAGAGATGTAACATTCTTTTTTTGAGACGGAGTTTCGCTCGTTACTCAGGCTGGAGTGCAATGGCGCGATCTCGGCTCACCGCAACCTCTGCCTCCTGGGTTCAGGCAATTCTCCTGCCGCAGCCTCCTGAGTAGCTGGGACTACAGGCACGTGCCACCATGCCCGGCTAACTTTTTGTATTTTTAGTAGAGACGGGCTTTCACCACGTTGACCAGGATGGTCTCGATCTCTCGACCTCGTGATCCACCCGCCTCGGCCTCCCAAAGTGCTGGGATTACAGGCAGGTGCCACCGTGCCCAGCTAATTTTTTGTATTTTTAGTAGAGACGGGGTTTCACCACGTTGACCAGGATGGTCTTGATCTCTTGACCTCGTGGTCCACCCGCCTCGGCCTCCCAAAGTGCTGGGATTACAGGCGTGAGCCACCGCGCCCGGCCGAGATGTAACATTCTTAATCTCCCCACAACAAACACTGTCTAAAAGTGAGTAGAGAGAGCGTTATAGCCGTATTGTTTAGAAATATGGAGGTAAGTATCAGAAGAAAGAAAATTAAAAGCTAAAAGTGATATTTTTGGAGAGATACGAGAAGGCTGTTAAGCAGGGAAAACTTGAGTATTTTTTTTAAATTGAGTATTTTAAAAACAAGTCTCTTAGCATTACTTGACTTTTTAAGTTATGGGCATGTACTTCAATGAAAATAAAAATTTTCTAAAAAGTAAAAAAAAAAAGGTGAAGTAATTATTATTATTTTTACAATCAAGTAGATGAAGTGAGCAAAATAATTTTTAAGTAGTGCGCATCTGAGTTTACAGAACAGAAATGGTTTTCCCTTACAAAGCTGGAAGTTCCTTGAGTGTTTGCTTGTTTATCACAGCTCGTGCCACACGGGTTGATAATAACCTGTCCACCCCTGTAGTCTAGAGTTCTCCTGTGGGAGCTGCTAAGTCTGTAACGGACTTTTCTGATGACAGTGTAATGGAAAGAGACCTGGACTTTGGCTTTCAGTCCTGGATCTACCATTTAGAGATGGCTGATCTTGGAAAAATGATCACATCTTTCTGAGCCTCGATTTTCTCACCCATTAAGACAACAATTATGAGTCACTCAGGAACTAAATAGGATAACATGTAGAAGAATTTCATAGACTTCAATGGAATTAAAAAGGAGGAATTTATAACTAGGATTTTTGAAAGATGGCTGGCTCTGACTGTCAAAATGTTAGGTATCTTAGTGGAATCTTGAATTTTTAAGGTTCTAATCCTAAGTATAATTTTAGAAATTTTATTTTGACTGTTCACCTAGAGAAGACGAGGTCCTGGGAAAATCAGTACACATGCAAAATTGGCACTAACTTCTTTTAATCTGTCTCAGACGTGTCTTGTAAATCCACATTTTCTCCATGTTATATTTTATTGTAGGCACTTATCTTCTCTGGTTTGCACTCTGGCAACGTGGATTTCTGCCTAAGTCCTCCTGACAGATCTCCCTCCACACCACCGCTCAAGTTCTTTCCAGAAATTATGATTTTATCACGTACCTCAGACACTTCAGTTTGTTCCTTCCTTGCTTTTCGCTTTTCATTTTTCTGTGCTCTCTACATTTCTGACAGAGGATTATCTATGTGTTGGTTTCCAGTCCTTGGCAGTGTTTTCCTGGATGCTACCATCACCTTTCCCTGGATGGATTTAATGATAATGCCCTTTGTCTAGCACTGCCTTCAGGACCTTTTCAGGTGTGACCTGGCCCAGCGCTCAGCTCATTAACTAGTTCACACATCGTCAGACTTAGAATCCCAAGTGATAATGTGAAATAATTTTCTGGCATTCTGAGCATCCTGTATCTTGTTGCCGTGTGAAGAGGTCTCTCTCCTGGTTCAGCCTCATACCTGATAGCTGCATTCCCCCCACCCCTGGAAGCCTCATACCTGATAACTGCATTCCCCCCACCCCTGGAAGCCTTGATTTGCTCTCAGGCTTGCTAACACATCAGGGCAAGTTTTTACTCTTTGGGATTCTCATGTAGAATGAATAAAAGTCCTTGTATTCCACCCAAGCAGAGAAGTTGGAGTAGACTTCTCCCCATACTTAGTAAGAGGTTTCTGCTGTCTCTGAGTTCTATTAAGAAATTTAGGTTGAGTGTGCCAGATAAACCATCCATCATTTCCCACAAGGGTGAAGGACTGTTAGTTACTAAGGCATTGATTTCTGAGTCTTATCAAAGGACTAAATTATTACAGACCTTATTTAATAATTTTGGGAAGTATTTTGTTCTTTTGTATTTTCAGAAATATTTTGTGTAGAATTGGTATTATTTCTTCCTTAAATGCTTGGCAGAATTTACCAGTAAAGCTGTCTGGGCCTGGAATTTTCTTAATTAGTGGGAACATTTTAACCATGAGTTCAATTTTTTAAACAGATGGCTGTCTGTTTCTTCTTTACTAAGTTTTGCAAGTTTGTATCTTTAATGGAATTTGTTCACTTCTCTTCTAAATTGTCAAATTTGTTGATGTAACTTTGTAAGATCTGTTTTCATTCTTGATATTGGAGATATATGTTGTTTCTCTTTCTTCATTGGTCTAGCCAGGAGCTTGTCAATATTGTTGATCTTTTCAAAGACTAAGATTTTGGCTTTGCTAATTTACTTTGTTGTTGTTTTTTCATTCATTTTTCTAGTTTCCTGAGGTGAAACTTTAGGCCATTGATTTTTTTTGACTTTTGTTCTTTTCTTACTTATGTAAGAAAAGACTGCTCTAGCTGTATCTCAGTTTTAATATATTGTATTTTAACAATAATTTAATTTGAATTTTTTTTAAATTTCTTGATTTCTCCTTGACCCATGCATTATTTTTATTGTGTAATTTAATTTTCAAATATTTGACTTTTTTTCAAGGTATCTAATCATTACTGGCTTCTAACTTACATCTGTTGTTTTCAGAGAACAGATATATTCTATATAATTTCAATCCATTTAAATGTATTAAAACCGGTCTTATGTCCCAGCAAGTGATGTGTCTTGGTAAATGACCCATGTGTGCTTGAATGTGCATCCTGTATTGGTAGATGTAGTGTTTTATAAATGCAGGTCAGGATGGCTGATAGTGAGGTTCAGATCATCTATGTCTTTACTAAGTTTTAGACTAGTTGTTCCATCAATTGCTGAAATATATGTGTTACTATAATTAACAGTAACTCTAAGTAGACTGTGAAAAGTTGTTATATATTATCTCTGAAGCAACTACTAATAAAACACAGAATTGCTAAAAAGCCAACAGAAATTTAAATAGAATTCTAAAGAGTAAATAATCTAAAAGAAAACATGGAAAGAGAAAAAGAGGGAAAAAAGAGATGTAGGAGGAGAAAAACACAAAATAAATTATCAAATGTTATTTGTTAATTTCACATGCTTATGTTATTAAAATCCAACCATATCAATAATTACATTAATTATTAGTTAACTGAACATTAAAAGAAAAAGGCAGAGATTATCAGTGTGGCTAATAAAAACAAGAACCAACTATATGATGCTTATAGAAGATATACATCAAGTATAATGATACAAATAGGTTGAAAGTAAATGGATGGAAAAAGATGTATCATGCAAAAAGTAAGCATAACAAGGCTGGAGTGGCTATACTTATGCCAGATAAAATAGAATTCAAGGCAAAGAGTACTGCCAGTGACAAAGAGGGGCATTTCATAAGGATAAAAAAATCAATTGTTAAGAAAACATAATACTCATAAATATGTGTGCCCCTAGTATCAGCGTCACAATACACAAAGCAAAAATAGAATTAAAGAAAACTAATTCCACAGTCATAGTAAGAGAGTGGCCTGGTACTAATTACTTCATAACAGCCAAAGTAGACATGCCTACTATTAATTTTTGTATATTGTTGTTTTATGCAGTAATCATACTGAACTCTTGTCAAAATTACAATAGATTATAATTTAGTTCTTATGAATTTTTTATAAAGTAGCTCTTACGGATTTTTGTGTATGTGCAACCATAGCATTTGTAGGCTTTCTTATTGTGTTGTGAATCTCATGGAAAAGGTAGGGCTAAATGAGGAACCCTAGAGGCAAACCGTTTGCAGGAAGCAGTATCTCTGTGGTAGCTGGAGAGGAGAGATCCCAAAGCTTCCTACATCCATTGGCTGGAGGAAACAAAGAAGAACAACGGAAGAAACTCACCTGTGGAATTGTGGGTCACACAGTCAACACCCCAGCAGGTTCTTTTGAATATCTACAGTGCGGCCTTCCTGTCTCCTCGGCCACCTTCCATTGCTTTTTCCTTCAGCCATCCTTGTTCAGTCTCCACTAATTCCGCCAGCCCTTTTGCCAGTGGTCCTGCCATCCATTTGTGATTTGGGGTTTTAACTGCTTCTAGTTCTACCAAAAAATGGAGTTTGTGCCTTTGGTGTTTATTCCCAATGTTGATTTTAGATTATTTCCAAGAATCGAAAGGCAAATACTGATTTATTCTTCAAACCATAAGTCTTCCACCAGTCTATTTTAGGATTATAAAAATTATAGAAATATCCAGCTCTCACAAAGTTGCCTGAGTGTGCTGATTTGCCAGCTCGATTTAATGTGCCTACTTCCTGGCAAATTAGTTTTTGTTTGTTTGTTTGTTTGCTTTCCAAAGTCCAGTATTCTATCCACCCTTTTCCCAGGCTCGGAATCTCCATTATTTTTTGATACCTCCTCTCCGTCATCTGTATTCACTCTCAGTTCGTTAATCAGTGATCACCTACCTCATCTATGAGTTCCAGCTCCTTTTCCAGGGAAGCCAGAGGTTAGAAGGAGTGTTACTGTTGTACTGCCCAATCTTGAAACGAGGAAATAGTCTTTGGTTGCCCCAGTCACAAGAAAGAGCTGGCCGGGAGCGGTGGCTCAAGCCTGTAATCCCAGCACTTTGGGAGGCCGAGGCGGGTGGATCACTAGGTCATGAGATCGAGACCATTCTGGTCAAAATAGTGAAACCCCGTCTCTACTAAGGGTACAAAAAATTAGCTGGGCACGGTGGCGCATGCCTGTAATCCCAGCTACTCGGTAGCCTGAGGCCGGAGAATTGCCTGAACCCAGGAGGCAGAGGTTGCGGTGAGCCGAGATCGCGCCATTGCACTCCAGCCTGGGTAACAAGAGCGAAACTCCGTCTCAAAAAACAAACAAACAAACAAAAAACAAGAAAGACCTAAGGTGTTATTAGAGCGTAGTTCCCTAGGACCCTCCCTTGAGGAATCCAAGCTGTGTGTCTGGCCGATTTAGGTACCCAGGATGACTTCCTTGCCATCCAGATACATGAATCCTAAGGAACTCTGTCCCATTCTGCAACTCATTGGCTTGGCCCAGCTTTTCTTTCTTATTCATGTTAGTCTTGGTGTTGTTCCTAATCTTTTGGTCTCATCTCAGATCTACTGTGTAGCTCTGGTACCTAGCAGTACACTTGCCATTTCTTCCTTGTTCTTCTGAAAGTTCACCTAGCCCTGTAAAAGTATTCCGATCCTGCTTGGCATTGTATATTTTAACCATCTCCATGTTTGGACTTGATCTGAATGTTGGCTTACACCTGGGGCCATTCTGCTCATATTCCAGTTCTCACTCCCAGCTTGTCCTAAAGCCAATATTCCAACTTGTTCCTGGGATACCACTTCCAAGCAAAGTCATCATACGCGGAGAAAGTTGTGCTTCACTAAGCTTTGTCTTTAGCATAACAGGTTCCCTATAAAAGTTGGTAAAATTGAATTTAGTTGAAACTGTGATAGCAGCATACCAACCTCTCTTTTTTTTTCTTTATCTTTTCCTTCTCCTAAGTATTTAGTGATAGGAAATAGACTGGAAATGAAGTGAAAATGGAGGTTAACAAACAGAAAAGGCTTTTCTATTTTGTAAAGTTATAAGACTGACCAAATTAAATGATCCTTCTAGAAATTTTTGAGTATGTATTAAAATTTATTACATCTAGAGCACAAGCAAATTGGAAGTTTTAGCTATTTTAGAAATAAGGAAATGTTTAATCAAAATTTAGAAGTGATTAAAACAAATTTTAATAGCTCCTGTTAAAGAAGATAACAAATTTTTAGAAGATGCCGCAGATGAAACGTTGACTGAAGGGGAAGAATCAAATTTAGAAGAAGACTCAGAAGAGGAATATTTGGCAGGAAGTTTGAGTTCATTTCAGCATGAAGATTTGCAAAGCACTACAGGTAGATATTATTAGTTTTCTAACAGTAACTGTCACTGTTTTAAAGACAAATAGCCAGACAGATTGAACCGTTATAAATCTATAGAAAGAAAAATCTGCAGGATGTGTATATGTGTGGGAATGATCAAAGGACAAGTATTGTGCATATTTTGGTAGGGTATGTTAGCAGCCCTAGACTTGTGGTTTTTATTTCTGAGGATCACATACAGAACTCTCATACTCATTCTTCTGGGTTTTGGGAAGGTATAAAACTAGCTCTACTGCACATTAGTGGGAGTTCACATCTCCCTTGGAAGTGATTGGGAGTTGCCCTTGGAGACTGTTGTGCCATGAGCAGAGCTCAGCATTTACTCCCAATGCATGTGGGCGTGATGGCTTTTCCTTCCTTGCTCACTGATGACTGTGTCCTATATTCAGGCCAGTGGCAGTACTTACGGCAAGAGTATTGCAGGCTGCGTACATTCCTCCTGTCCCTGGGAAATACAATTTTGTATTCACTAGACACTCTGTATTCTAAAGTCTGTTGTCATGCTGCTAATAAAGATATACCTGAGGCTGGGTAATTTTTAAAGGAAAGAGGTTTACTTGACTCACAGTTCTGCCTGGCTGGGGAGGCCTCAGGAAACTTACAATCATGGCAGAAGGGGAAGCAAACACGTTCTTCTTCATATGATGGCAGGAAGGAGAAGTGCAGCGTGAAGGAGGGAAATGCCCCTTATAAAACCATCAGATCATGTGAAAACTCATTCACCATCATGAGAACAGCATGGAGGTAACAGCCCCTAAGATTCAATTACCTCCTACCAGGTCCCTCCCATGATTTGTGGAGGTTATGGGGACTACGATTCAAGATAAGATTTGGGTGGGGACACAGCAAAACCATATCACTCTTCTTAAATTTTTTTTTTTTTTAGTATCTCAGCAGCCCCCTGCTCCAGCTGCGGAAGAGGCAGAGGAGGAAGTTAAAAAGAAAATCTCAGAGAGTTTCTTCTATGATTATATGGAGCTTGCTTCGATGCCTTTTGTGACTCTGGATTCAAACATACCACTGGATCTTCTCACACTCGTGTATCCACCCTGGCTAATTATGTATAATTTTGGGATTTTCATTTCTTAGATCAGAGGTCAGCGAACTACAGCCCAGGGAGGCCAAATCTGCCTTCCCGCCTGTTTTTGGAGATCAGATTTTATTGCAACAGCTACCTCCATTTGCTTACATTCTGTTTATTATGGCCTCCATCACAACAAGGGCAGACGTAAGTAGCTGTGGCAGAGACCACCTGGCTCAGAAGGCCAAAACTATTTACTACCTGCCCTTTAAAAGAGTGCCAACCCATCTTAGGTAACTCTGAGAAGCTTGAGTTCTTAGAGATTTGATAGAAATGCATGACTTAAACTAAGCTTTTGTTTGATGCCAAATAACCACACGGAGAAATGGTGTTTTTCTGGCTGTCCTTTGCACAAGTAGAAGAGCTACAGGTCATGAGCCCTGAGTGAAAGAAACCAGAAGGCGCCTTTCTCCCATTTACTTTTGCCATCGCCTGTTAAGTCATCCATTTCCCTTCCTGAAACACTTACGTGTCTGTCCGTTGTAAGGCATTAGTATTTTCACATTATATATCAGACGAACTGTCAGAGAAGGCAATTCTTAGGAAATAGGGCACAAAATAGCAAGTTTTTATTGGTCTGGAGAATAACAGTCTTTGGAGGTTGTGGAACTGGGGATAATTGACAAGGGGATTTAGTGTTTGCCGTCACATGGCGATGTTAAGCTTGATGCAGGTAGTTAGAAGATGGTTTTGGCCGGGCGCGGTGGCTCACGCCTGTAATCCCAGCACTTTGGGAGGCCGAGGCAGGTGGATCACGAGGTCAAGCGATCGAGACCATCCTGGTCAACATGGTGAAACCCCGTCTCTAATAAAAATACAAAAAATTAGCTGGGCATGGTGATGGGTGCCTGTAATCCCAGCTACTCGGGAGGCTAAGGCAGGAGAATTGCCTGAACCCAGGAGGCGGAGGTTGCGGTGAGCCGAGATCGTGCCATTGCACTCCAGCCTGGGTAACAAGAGCGAAACTCCGTCTCAAAAAAAAAAAAAAGAAGACAGTTTCCACTGAG
>CAUYOR010090458.1:0-21198 GCA_963573925.1 Callimico goeldii | reverse complement strand
TTTTTTTGTATTTTTAGTAGAGACAGGGTTTCACCATGTTGACCAGGATGGTCTCAATCTCTTGACCTCGTGATCCACCCGCCTCAGCCTCCCAAAGTGCTGGGATTACAGGCGTGAGCCACCACGCCCGGCAATTTTGTTTCCAAAGTTGATATCTTATCCGTGAAAGAGAAAGCTGGGTTTATCAAGCAAGGGATGTGCCCTAATACAAACAAGTCTAGTCACTTTGCTACTTTCATTTGAACTTCAAAAGATATATCCCCATTTTATTTTTGTTAAGAGATTATTAAATTTAAACAAAGAATTACATGCCCCAGAGGTGGGATGTCCTCCCTTGCATACATCCTTCCCTTCATTCAGCCAAGACTCTCCCCTTGCCTCACCCAGGGTCCTTGCCATATTAACTCCAAACTACCTTCCTCTCTTGGAGTATGGATCCCATTTTTCTACAGCCTGTGAGCTCTTGCAGTTCAGGCTAAAGCAGTTTTTACTTTCTACCAGAGGTAGAAATAGTCGGTGACTACTAGATACAGATTATAGATACCTATAATCTGAAAACCAACTAGTTACTCCATTTTTGTCCCCAGCTTCCCCTTTCCTAGAAGAAGGGGACAGTGAAAAGATGGGAAGTTCCCCGGAGGGTTTGAGGAGGCAGGGCATCGCCCTGGGAGCTGGAGCATTTGTCTGGGATGGGCTGTGCCCTGTACTGGCACTTTGTGTGTAAAAGACAGAGCCTCTCATCTTCAGAGGGGAGCTACGGGTGGACACTGGCCTAAATGCACATCTGCATCACGTAAAAGCCACACCCCCCAGGCTGGACACACCTGATGCCTGAAGGGAAGACAGGGCTGTGCTTTGTCTGATCTGACCTGTTCCTCTTCTTTCCTTTTTGCAGACCATGGGGGATGTGAAGCTGGTTGCCTCGACACACGTTTCCAAAACTTCCCTCAGTGTAGATCCCTCGAGAGTTGGCTCCATGCCCCTGATGGAGGCCCCTGCTTTCATTTTGCCCCCTCGGAACCTCTGCATCAAAGAAGGAGCCACTGCCAAGTTTGAAGGGCGGGTAAGAGATCTGGCTGGATGGGGAGGCTGTGGGGAAGGATGGGCAGGGGCCCCTGCTCCTTGCTAAGCCTTTTCCTAGGCCAACTGGATCTAGTAGAAGGCTCAGTTTTCTTTTGGACCTTCATGTAAAATGAATCCATGCCACTTTTCCTACTTCTGTTTGTTCATGGTAGGCTTTGGTCTGTGCTGGAGAACTTGGGGGCGGGGAGGACGCTTCAAGTTGACCATCCTGTGATGTTTTGCTGTTAATGTAGGTTGTGTTCTGGTTACATGCTGTGTAATTACAGAAAAAGAAGACATGGTCCAGTGGCAGGAAGTTACCGCTTGGCTTTATGTATTTCCACAAATCTGTACAATTGAGAATTGACTTCAATTTTTCACTTGCTTTTTCCCTAGAAGGAGTGTTTAGTTAGCCGACCTTCTTGTACATCCACTTGGTATACACAGAGCAGTGCTAGGACCTCTTATTTCACTTCTGTCACCTGTCATAAATGAATATGGTCACTTGCCCTTACTGGGACTCCACTTCTTCTGCAAATAGGCATGATTATTCCTTGTCTACTTAAAGGAGAAGAGAACACTGAAGAATAGCTGCACTATGACTCTGCAGTCTAAGAGGGAACTCCTGAGAGCTTGTAGAAGGAGGGGTCAGGTGGATAATTCTTTCTGATTGATGCTGGACCTTACCTTTGTGTAAGTGGTGGGTCTGGCTACATGGTGGTTTGGAGAGCTTGCTGGGGTTGCTGCCTTGCAAATGGCCTGGGGCTGTACCAAATTGCATGCTGTGCACAGACCTGTCTAGTCAAGACTGTTTGCTAATGGTTCTGACCTACTAGTCCTTTTGTATCTTTTGCCAGAAGAAGATTGCTGGGGATGTTAGTGATGTTCCTGGGTAGTCTGTTTCTCTCTGGGCACTACCAGAATGAGGGCTGTCTTCTGTTGCCCTGACTCTGGTCCCCTCTGTCCTCTTATCCTCATAGTTAACAGGAAAGAAGCAACAGGAAGAATCACTGGAAGCTCATAAATGGCTTAGTTGACAATAAAAAGGAATAAAGCACTGACTCATGCTATAACATGGATGAACCTTGAAACATTACGCTAAGTGAAAGGAGGCAGACACAAAAAGCCACCGATTATAGGATTCCATTTATATGAAATGTCCAGAATGGGAATATCTGTAGAGACAGAAAGTAGAAAGGTGGTCGCCAGGAGCTGTGGGGGAGGAAGGATGAGGAGTGACTGCTGATAGGTACAAGATTTATTTGGGGCTGATGAAAATGTTGTGGAATTAGCAATGGTGATTGTACAACTTTTGAATGTACAGTACTTACAAAATACTGAATTATATACTTAGAAAATTAAAAAGTAAAAAACATTTGAGAAATGGCTCAGACAGCAAAATGGATCTTGTCTGCACATCCCCCCTCTGGCCATACTGCTTCTGAGACATAAACTCCATCCTCAAGTCAAACAAATGTGGAGAGGAAGACACGACAGCCTCCACGTCATGTGATGATGCCTTTGCTTCCTTTGCTGACCTTGGGGTCATGAAAGAACCATACCTTGAGTGACTTTTCGCCTGAGCACCGGCCAGGAACCAACACACTGGAGATCTTTCTTGCTCAGTGTCCTCTGGTTGATGAGTCATACCTTTTATGCAGCTAAGGTTTCCTTCTCTGAGAAAAGACAACTGGCTGTTTCTGTATTTCTGGCCCATGGGGGTGTAAGAAGAAACGTTGATAGATGGTAAAAGTCCTTCATAAAGTTAGAAACTATGCTTTGGTAAGACAGTATTTTTCTTAAGGAGTTGAAATTTACGTAACAAATTTAACAATTTTAACATGAACAGTTTAGAGTAATTTAATTCATAGTGTTGACCGCAATATTCTTCAAATGTAGCTTTCTCTGTCTGAAAATTTTATTTTTCTTATATGGATGAAATAGTTGACTTTGTATATTACATGTAGACTATATGTCAAAATGCACATGTTCCTTATGAGTCAGACTGTAGTGCTACTTGACCACTTACCGCCTGACTTGAATTAGCCCAGAACAATGCCTTGGCAGCACACTGGTGTATACAGAAGAAAGACTATTCCAGACAGTTGTCGAGAGCATCTGGCTGTCTTGCAGAGGCAAACCCAGAGGGAGAGACTGTAGAAGAAAATGCCCTGGAAGCTAGCGCGCTGCAAGTGTATATTGTTAGTGCCACAAAGAACACAAAGAGACTTTTGCCTCAGGGAAGGGCCACCTCGTGATCCCAGAAGAGAGCCAGTTGTTTTGATACCAAAGATGAAGTTGACAGCGGGTATTTCTAACCTGGTGCCCTCAGAGAAGTAAAAAGTTAGGTGGTGTTAGCCTGAGGTGGCATGGGTTCTGAGCGTGAGTTGCTGGTTAGGAATTCAATAGGAATTCCTACCCACTTGACACTTAAAACTTGCAGTTCTCTATTGGGCATAGTCAATGGTGATCTGCCATCAGTTCATGTTAGCCTTCACTGTTGGGGCCACTTGGCCTTGCCTGTGGCTGACCCCTCCCTCCAGGTTCTGTGACATATCCTGTTCTAGGCACTCAGTCATCACAGAACCAGTCCTGGTATCAGTCTCAGGATGGCCTCAGGACCTCAGTTCTCTGATAACTGCGCTCTGGCAGAACCTCTTATGAGTGAGTAACTTAAAAAGTATTGGCTCACGCCTATAATCCCAGCACTTTGGGAGGCCAAGACAGTGGATCACGAGGTCAGGAGTTCGAGACCAGCCTGACCAACATGATGAAACCTCATCTCTACTAAAAATACAAAATTAGCTGGGAGTGGTGGCACACACCTGTAGTCCCAGCTCCTTGGGAGACTGAGGCAGGAGAATCGCTGGTACCCGGGAGGCAGAGGTTGCAGTGAGCCAAGATCGTGCCACTGCACTTCAGTCTGGGCGATAGAGCAAGACTTCATCTCAGAAAAAAAAAAGTATGCCTTCAAGTAACTTCTCGGGCCCAGGCTGGTCCCCGTCACAGCCTGGACGGGATCTTCTTCCTGGCTGCTGTCCGTAACACTTCTGCCTGCTTTCCTCCATGAAGTTGCCCTCACAGTGGAGGGTCATAGTATTTCTCAGCTTTTTCTGAAAGAGCTTCAGGGACCCTCCCATCACTGAGAAACACAGTGGACACCACGGATGTGACAAAGTTCTAAAGATTAGTTTCCTACTGCCTTCGGAGCAGCCAATCGAAAGTTCTTCAAATGTGTGCTGTTGGTTTTTATTCTTGCAAGAGTTAAAAACATTGCCTTTTCTGCCACATTTCCTTTTTATGCCTATTTTTAGAAGGACTTAATGAACCACTTCCTTCAGTAAAGCTCCTCTTTCTGTCTAGAGACTTGGGTGATACTGAGATGGGACAGTAGGCACCCTCTGGTGGTTCCAGCCTCTTTCTGAAGAGCTCCAAGCCATGAGATGCTCATCTCTGTGGGCTTAGTCCCTCACAGCCTTCAGGGCTTTTCCAGCTTGTGGCAGAAACACTGGGCAGCCAACACATAACCCATGACCAGGCCCCTTTGCCTTTGCCCTGTTCCACGATGGGGTCCACTGTAGCGGCTTCCTTTTGCAGCTAAGGGTAGCCCAGTGACACATTTGGGCTGAAGTCAGCTAGGGAGCTTCTGGGAAAGCCCTTGCTTTCCTGATTAAAGGAACATAAAAAAAAAAAAAAAACACACTGGTGCTTTCATATTCCACCCTGCCCTTGCTTTCTGCCTTGAATACAGGTGTACTGCCTGGTACTTGGGCTGCCGGATTAAAACCATGAGGCCACAAGCCTGCACACTAAGGATTGGAGGAGAGGCAGGCAGGGGGACAGCAGTGGAGGGAGTAAAAAGAAAGCTAAGAGACACGAATCCTAAAGTTCAAAGGCTTTCCAAGATGCAATCTTTGACTGCAGTGATTCACACAGGAAATGTACAGAAAGTGTTAGTAACTGATAAATACCTTGTGAGATGCATGCGGAGCTAGTGTCTCCTTCAATGATGGGAATTAATAGGAGAGAAGACATTGAACAGAAAACTAAAAGACTCTTTCAGATCTTACCAAATCTACTAACAGGGATGGGGGTTCCTTATTCTGAGTTGAATGCGGTCCTGCAGTTAAATCATTCTAGAAGGAGTCATTCATTCTCTGGCTGTGTCCATTAGGCTTGAACCAACAGGGACTGGAGTTTATGAGAGGGAGTCAACAACTGCTATTTTATTAGTGTCTTCTCATTTGACCTAAGCTTCTCCCCTCCTCTCTCTCTCTCCTTCTCTTTCTTTCTCTTTCTCTCTTTCTTTCAATTTGCAGCCCAAAGCTTCAGGAGACTATATTTTCAGGAATTCATAAACCTTTATCTCATTACCACCTTTAGACCCAGACAACCAGAGCTCTTTCCCATGCCCACAATCTAGATGCCGCTGTTCGTTTATCCAGCTGTTCCCTCTCCACAGAGCAGCAGAGCAGGGGACCAAGGGATATGCCCACTGGAGCCAAACCGCCCGCATGTGCTGGGCACCCAGGAGCCAGGATATTTTTACCAGATGGCCCTGAGCACACTTCTAACACCTGTGTAGGTCTCCTCCCATGAGAAGATGTTTCTAGGCCTGGGTGGCAGGGTCAAAGGGCAGCTGCTTGCTTGGAAGCACAGTGAGGTAGATGAAAATTCAGATGTGGGGCTCTGTGGTCTGCTCACGTGCCTAGTAGAACAGGATGTTAAGTAGGGTGGGACGAGAGGCACACAGGGCTGCGCCACCGCCTGCTGTTCATCGCTGGGCCTCGGGTGGTTGGAGGCTTCCATGTACAGACAGCCAGGGCTCCACAAATGCCAGGGCCTGGCGGAAACACCCCTAGCTGTTCTGTTGCCCATGTTGGCAGCTGAAGTGTTGATGGACTGCTTTCCCTACCACAGAGTCAAGTATGAAAAGAGAGCAATGGTGGGAAAAATGCTGAAATTACTAGAGATTTGTTCCCCTCTACCGTGGAATTTATTCTTATCAGAAAGAAAGCAAACATGGTGACAAGCCCTGGCTGTGCCGTGACTCAGATGAGCTAATGCTTTAGTGCGTCTTGAGAAGTGCGGCCCGAATGAGGTTTCAGCTCACGGTGCTGGCCTCAGCATTGGCTGAAGTGGGCTTCGTGGTAAAGAGCCCGCCTGGCCCTGTCAAGGCGTGTTTCTGTCTGAGCCGTGGAGGTTGGAGGAGGGGAACGTGAGAAGACTGGGCCATGGAAGCGTGAATCATTCCTGAATTTCCACTTTAAACTGCTGGTATCCTCCTCCCAGTAACTTTCAACTCAGCTCACTTCCAATTCAGAAGCAGTCAGCCACCATGTTTAGCACTTTGAGAAATGTGAAAGAAATGTCTGGTTTGCTTTCTGTACTCAGGAGTCTTTATGATGTGGTTCTGGAAAAGAATGTGCCTATGGAACAGCAAGATATGACAGTGTATAATTAGGTGCTTGACTTTGCTCAAGAAATAGTTTGTACTGTAGGAATTTAGAGATTAAGATGAGGCTGGGAGTGGCTTAAAGACTGGTTTCCTGCTCTGACTTCTGCTCTTCCAGTTTGTCCTAACTTCTGATACTTAAGTGACCTTCCTACCATGTAGGTCTGACAGTGTCATCTCCTGCTTTATACACCAGAACCTTGGACGGCTCCCCTCGCAGGACATTCTGCGGCACTCTAAAAAGGCCTCTGATGACTTGCTCCTCACTCTCCAACCTTCTCTCCTTTCCCTCCCTTCTTCCATCTGACATATTTTGGTGATGGTCCTGCTCCCCTGGCCCACACATGCACAGTGCAGATCCTTTGCTTTGGCACTGCCTCTGTGGAGAAACGGTAAACAAGAAGTCCATTTAATCTTCCTATTGGTGTGGGGTTAAGAATGAGGCAGATATGATAGGAAGGGGACTATCATATCTGCTAATGGCTTCCTGGGGCCAGGCTTACAATCTTAGTCACTTTATCCTCCTGGCAAGGCAGCTTTTATCCTGCTTTTTTTATAGGGGAAGAACCTGGGGGCTCCAAGGGATTAGAACATTTACACCAGTAAGTGATGGAGCCAGTTTTTATGGACCTAAGTCTCCTGTCCCTCCTGCCATGTTTCTCATCCATCTTTGAGTAAGAGGAATGCCTGCCATGTGATGAATGCTCAAGCAGTGTTTGGTGCCTCTGAGGAGAACCACGGTGGTGAAGTGTCTAAGATTCCCGGTGTCTTTCCAGTCAAGCCCATAAGGATTTGGTCCCGAACTACTTCTAGGATCCTGTGTCACTGTTATCCCATCAGCACTCCCTGCCTGGCTTCAGAGCCCTCATTCTGCGCCAGCCACACCCCTGTGCACCTGCTCCCTGCTTCTCCACAGGCTGAGTCTATATCAAGGATGCCCTTCCTTCTCCTTTCCATCTTACCCAGCCTCAGGATCTGATTTAAATTCTACCTCCTTCAGGCTACTTTCCTTATGTTTCCTTTTAAAGCATTTTATTAGAGTACAGAAGAACCATGGTTATAGGAAGTGGAAAATTCTTAATCATATAAGATCATTCTTGACTAATAGCCACAGGAAAGACTTGACCACTTTGGCCTTTTAAAAATGTATTATTCACTAATCATCTCTGTGCCTATAACTTTGTTACAGAGAAAAACATGATTTAAATGATAAACTATTTTTAAAACAAAAATTCAGACAAAGTTAACCCTTACTTCTATTCTCCATAGGTATCTACCATTAATAATGTTGAGTATCATTTCAGAAATGATCTATACAAATATGAGCATATATCTGAATATCCTTATGTATACACAAATGGGCCATGTACACATAATAACCTGAAACTTGCTCTTTTATTTTTTTGTGGTTACATACTAGGTGTATGTATTTATGGGGTATGTGAGATATTTTGATACAGGCATGCATTGTGAAATAAACACATTGTGGGGAATGGGGTATCCATTCTCTCAAGCATTTATCCTTTGAGTTATAAACAATTCAATATACTCTTTATTTTAAAATATACAATTATTATTGACTATAGGTACCCTGTTGTGCTATTGAATAGTAGGTCTTATTCTTACTATTTTTTTGCATGCATTAGCCATCCCCACCTCCTCCCCAAACCCCAGCCTCCCATTTGCCCTTTCCAGCCTCTGGTAACCATTGGCAACTTACTCTTTTTAGTGAATGTCTTTCAGTGTTTTTTGTTTTCACATTAGCACACAGATCCGCCTCTCAGCTCTAATCCTGAGCTTTCTAGCCCTCAATTGTTCCCGTCTCTGAACTCCTATGATATTTATATATATGAGACTTGTTTTTACTCTTCATTAATTTTTTAATCGAGTTATAATCTGATTCATTATTGTTTATCTTTTGCTTCTTCAATGAGAGTGAACTCTTCAAGGTGTAGAATTGCATTGTTCAATAGGAATTCCTACCCGCTTGTCACATGTGGCTACTTAAATTTAAATTGATTAATTTAAATTAAATAAAATTGAATAGTCAGTTCCTCAGCCACATCAGCCACATTTTAAGTGCTCAATAGTCACATGGGGCTAATGGCTACACATTGGACAACACAGATTCTTGAACATTTCCATAATCATAGAATGTCCTTCCTGACATGGCTGAGAGAGCATTCTCATACATAATTGACTTCCCATACTGTAAATCACTAACCCACAGCTAGAAGATAGACTGGAAATAATTGTTCCATTCACAATAAAATAAATACTTTAAAATTTGAGAATTCACTAAATTCACTCAAAGAAAAACATAATCTGTTGATGAGAGAATCTCTGTCCTTCATCTTCATTGTAGAATGCTAACCTTGATGTCCCAGAAAGCTTGAATGTGCTCGCAAATTTTCCATAGGTGTCTATTTCATGTGACTGGAAGCCCAGGTGACACAGAGTTCCCAAAATACTCCAAGGGAAAGCAGAAGAATGAGAAGTTGCAGGGCAAGTATTACTGAAAGTTTACCATGGTCAGCAGCTAGTGGTCCCTTCAGGTTCAAAATGGTGGACTGAACAGATGTATTAACTTCCCTTCTTGCCAAATGTGACATCAAAATGAACATGAAGAGTTCTAAAGAGAATGCATTCATAGCTGTGCTAAAAACAGGAGAGGGGCATTAGTGGATGAGAGATTTTCTTGGGATTGCATTGAAGGACATATGAGTTCTGCCTGCAGAACAGTTAAGGGGTGAGGCTTCACCCATATATTTGAGATTAAAGGATTTGGAGATTAGGAGTGGATGTCGGGCAGAAGTCAGGGTGATTAAAGGAAAGCCTATTTACTAAACATGTATATGGAGAGAATTGAAGCTCCTGCTGTAGATGTTAGTTAATTTATAAGAAACAGGACGGAAATGTGTTGGATGTGCCATCTGTCCACTTGCTCCGTGACCAAGCCTGTGACCATGACCAAGTCCTCTATGTGAGGATTTCATAGGGAGGGCTCAGTCATGGTCATGGGCTTGTAGACATACCCTATGTGGGACTTGCAGTCCACCCCTTCATTCAGGGAGACGGGACTACTCCCAAGGGGTAGAAAACCCACAGAAGCCACCTACATTTGGAAACTAGCTCTTCAGTCACTGATGGTGAACAGTTAATTCGTGGATACCAGATGTCTGAAAGCAACATTTATACAATATAATATTGCTGCTGAGCAAATTGTTGTTTAAAAAAAATCCATAGACAAAACTCGAAAGTGTTAATTACAGTTACAGAATAGAAAGCAAATCCTGCAAGTTTTGGCAAGCCAAAAGTAGAGGGATGGTGAATGGTAAGGTAGAGACAGAAAAATAGGGGACAAGAAAAATATAATGACACAAACGTCCTCATTTTACACAGTGGGAAGTAAAGCAATGCCATCTAAAATGGATGGGTCAAATAACAGAGGTTTAAGTATGTGACTTAAAACCATAATGAGAGGTGGGAAATAGAAAGGTCAATTCATGGGCCATATTTGGCACACAGACCTTTCGTGTTTGGCCAGTGGTATTCTCAAAAAGTTTGAACAAAGATTTGCAAATGGAAAATGTACACATATGATTCATGCGTAAGTGGCTTTTCTTTAAAAACCAGACCTGGCAATGTGTCCACATGGCCACACTTGCCCAGAGGTGCCACCGCTGTGTCAGGCATTGGTTTCCAGGTCGCTAGAGTCCCCACCGTTCCAAGCCATCTCCTAACACTAAGGACACCCGCCTGGTGCCAGTGAGGACTTTGCTTTTCTCCTAGCCAAGTCTCCATTCATAATGGGAAAGCAGGAAACGGACAGGAAGGGCCTCATGACATTTCTTGTCCCAGCCCATGTTCCCTGTATGTGTTTCCTGCCCAGACTCTGTAGGCATTTGAGTTAGTGATTATGCTATAAATACCCAATAAAGGATCTAAAAATCAAGCCAGGGACAGTAAGAGGGAGGCACCGTAAGTCAGAGAAATTTCTCATCACTCCTGTGGGGCTCCACTAAGTGCTGTCTAAATTCTTAAATCAAGAAATAGACACAGAGCAAAATAAAATAATTAAAAGAAAAATAGAAACATTATTTCAAGGGCTGCATCTGAGAAGTAATACTATTGCAGGGAGGGGAAAGAGTAAAAAGGAAAGAAATCTTTAGCCATTTTATAGCCCTAACTTTCACCTTTTACTTTATACACATTCTTATTGCTTAAAAAAATTTAAAGTAGTAGACAGGGGTTACTTCTGTGTTTTTTAAAGCACAATAAAAATGCCTGTAAGAAGACTCAGGACATCCGAGTTCAGTGTCCAGATTCTATTTGACAAATGGTCAAAGAGGAATACACAGTTTACAGTGAAGGAAGTGTAGACAAAGCCCGGGCATAGAGAAATATATAACACTGCATTTAAAAAATATTACACAACTCTGCTGGTATTTAAACCAATGGAAATCAAAATACCTTAAAAGTATTTATGCACCTAAAAAACTAGCAAAATAAGAGACCGAGAGCCCACTACTGGGACTGTGAGGAAACAGGTGAGATTTTCCTTTGTTGGAAGTACTGATTATTGCTTCAGCCTCCTTGGGGCTTAGATTGGCAGAACGTTACAGGGGCAATAAAACTGTTGATGTGCCTTGCCAAGAATTCTGCTTTTGACACTATAACTTAATTCTTAAAGGAGAAGAAAAAAAATAGTTGTTACACAGATGTCCAAAGCACTATTTTTAATAACAAAAGAGGAACTAGTTTGTATTCAAAAGGAGATAGATTATTACACAAACACATCAATATGGCAGATATTACATAATCACCTGTTTGTCATTGTGGTAGCTATATCCATAAATGGAACTGCGTGAGAATAACAAAGTAGAAAGAAAAGCAGAACAAACACTGTGCACAGTCTGATCACAATCATAGAGAAGTATCAGTGTGGTCACTACCTAAAATTAGAAGAGGATTTGGAACTGCATAAATAGAATTATTTTTTGTTGTAAGTTATTTAAGTGTCTGTGTTTTTAAAATTTCTCAGTGACAGTTTTCTTATCAGGGAAAAGATGGCTGGCGCTATCTAGATATGTCTGTCTCTCTGCTAATAAGGCATTTAGGCTCTTATTGTTTCAATGTGTTTCCAATTATCTCAACTGTCTGCCTTGAAATGGAAACAAAGCTTAGTGGCAAAATGACCAATGAGAGATAAAGAGACCAGATTAGGGTTTTTTTCCTCTAACTGTACACTGAAAGTGGCCTAGGGGAGCTACACAGACTGGCACTGAGGTCTGGTTCATTTGTTCACATAGATACAGTTTCTGCAGAGCCCTGGACGTTCAGGTTCCTTCTAATATGTATCTTCCTTCCAACTCTAAAGTTAGTAAGACACTACTTTCATAAATAATGACCAGTGTGAGTTGAGCTTTGTGCTCCAGACTCTAGAGATACAAGGAAAAATAAAACATGATTGCCGTCTTCAGTGATCTTGCAACTAATGAATTATCAATATCAGAACAGAAAATTAAACTTTTCTTCCTCTGTGAAGCCTTTTCTAGCTCTTCTAGCTCATTGCATTTCTTTCCATTTCCACATTCTAAGAGGGTTATATTCTGCACTCTATAATTTAGATTTTAATTAGATAATTAACATAGTATGTTGTGGAAAGAACCCTGGACTGGGGTTCTATTTCCCACATAGTTGCCTTAAAACTTTGTACAAACCACTAAACCTCTCCTCGAGTCTCACATTCCTTCTTATAAAATCATGATTCAAATGATCCCTAAGACCCTTCAAGATCTGAAATTCTATGATTTATATGTTGTAATGTGTGTTCTCTGTTTACACGCCTAGTTTTTATAAAATACACCTCAGTGCCAGCTCCTGGCAGAAACCCAATAAAGAGAGATTATTTATTCAGTCTGTAAGTTTTCTAAATATTAATCTCTTGTCTCATTAATATTCTGTTTTTCTTTAAGATTGATTTTGAGTGTTTGACTCATTCAAGTAATGTTCATCAAGCACTTTGCCATGAGCTGGGTACTGTGTTGGCTGTTCATGGTTTGAGGAGGTGCCTGGGGAGGGCTGACCATCATTTGTGAGGACTGTGGTGGTGAGATCTGCATATCAGGCTGAGAGTTGGACCAAATCATCTTGACCGTTGCTCCCGTCTTCAACATTTTATCATTTTATTCAGTGCCCGTCTGTGTCGGAGTTGGTGTTGGAATCCTCTTTGTGGTTTGTTCTGATTAATCCAATTTTTAATAACATACCATACATTTGTGTAGCATTTCATAGAAGCCCTTCTAGCTTTGTTAGAGGGTGCTAGTTACCCCTCTCTCATTTCTCAGCACTTGGGGAAAGATATGCAGAATGAAATGGAAGGAAGTGTGTATATGAAGGGCCAGTGCCGTCCAGGAGAGCTCGACTGAAGGATGAGGCCAGGACCCTGGTGACCCCATCGGGATTCCATCTGTCCAGCCACCGGAGGGCAGAGTTATTGGAGACTTGCTGGCCTAGTGTTCCCAGAACCCCTCCCTCAGCCCCTTCCAGGCTTCATCTACTTGAGGGTCTTCCCAGCAATTGGCTTGGAGTACTTCATCTCTGGCCAGAAACCTCCAATGCTTCTGAGTTCAGACTCCTTGCCTGGCACTTGACTTTCTCCACAATGTGGGGCCAGTCCCCCAGACCAGCACTCTTCCCAACTGCCAGGACCCACAATCCCTGAGCAGGTCCTGGGCTTTGCCTCTTGGACTTCTGTCATCCTTTCTAACTGGAGCCTGGACGCTTAATCTATCATAGTGCTATACTGCTTCTTCCAAGTGTCACCTCTTCCAGGGAGCCCATCCTGCTTCTCCTTGCCAGTTGTGGTCTCTTTCCTTCTGAATCACTCTGGGGCTTTCCTATACTGTGTATCTTTGGTTTTATGTTCTGGTTATTTAAGTACTTGTCTCTAGAATGTGAGCCTCTTGGAGACAATCTCTTATTCATCTTTGTGTTCTCTGTGGCACCTAGGGCAGTTCCTGGCCTGTGGCAGATATTCAGTCAGACTTGGTTAGGTTATAGCTGCGCAGGGATGGATTTAAATACACTGGGGCACTGCAGTCAGTCCCGAGATGCCGGAGTGCTGTCATTTGCAAATGCTTTTACTGGGCAGCATCTATCATAAGGAGCTGACTTCTCTTAAGACCAACAGCATGATCTGGAAGGAGGCTGTTCTGGTGTCGTGTGCTTGGGTCTTTATGGCTAATTTGCTTTGTCCTCTGGGCTGTAGTTTCTTCATCTTATAAAATGAGATAATTGAACCAGATGACTCTGATGTCCCTTCCTGTTCCAACGTACCATGATTTCTTATTTTTTTATTTATTTGAGACCGAGTCTCACTCTGTCACCAGGCTGGAGTGCAGTGGCACGATCTTGGCTACTGCAACCTCCACCTCCTGGGTTCAAGCAATTCTCCTGTCTCAGCTTCCCAAGTAGCTGGGACTACAGGTGCTTGCCACCACACCCAGCTAATTTTTGTATTTTTAATAGCGATGGGGTTTCACCATGTTGGTCAGGCTGGTCTCAAATGCCTGAACTTAGGTGATCCACCTGCCTTGGCCTCCCAGAGTGCTGGGATTACAGATGTAAGCCATGTGCCCAGCCAGAAAAATGAACTTTAAACAAGATTTTGGAGTAGGGACCTAGTGCTTACCAGTTGACCCCAGTGCTATGTGACAGGCTGACTTAAGTGGATAGTTGGCAGGTTCGTTCAGTAAGTGCTAATGGTATGCATGATGTTTGTTCTCCTGGAATAAACAGATGACAGAGAGAACCAAGACACTGTCCCTGCATTCAATGGTTTGACATGCTGAATGTGCTGAAGTTCTAAATCTCCACTTCCCACACCCATTACATGCACACCACTCTGAGTGCTGGTATGTCATTTGGGGAGGAGGAAGTGTGTTCTGATGCCACACATCGGACCTGATGTCGCCTTCAAATTAATCCCTGTCCCCTGCCTCTGCTGAAGAACTCTCTGAAATAAAAGCAGATGGGAGACAGTGATGGTGAAAAGAGACTTGTGTCCTGATAGTGATGGTGAGGATGAGCAATAGACCCACTTGTTTTTCTCTCATTTGATGGCATGCTGAGTCCCTGAGCAACTCCTCTGAGAGATACAGGTCCCTCTCAGCCAGTCTGAAAACTCCATCAGGGATTATAGCAGGATGGGGTAGGGCAGGGCAGGGCTGTTGAGAGCTGGAGTTTAGATGGTGAGCACAGAGTCCCAAGCCTGTGAGGGAGGTTGTCTGTGGAGTGTGAAGAACTTGGCTCAACCCGGCCACCAAATGCTGGGAAGCCTGACAGGGGAGTGAAAAATGAGCCTGGAAGAGTTGGAGCCAGGAAGGCAAGGAAAATCAAATCAAATCTGGATCCTGATTTAAAAGGCATTAGGCTGAGGGGAGCCAGGCACCTGAACATACTTTCCACAGCCTGTCATGCTGGGCCTGCCTCATCCATGTGCAGCAAGGGGATGTTGGGCCCAGGCAGACTGGTTCCCGGGCCCCCATCCCCCAGCCAGTCCACTCAGGCACAGACACAACCCCATCAAATGCCATACTGTTGGGCTGGAGGACAGGAGAGCTGCTGTGGCTCAGTCCAGAAAGGAGAGGAGAGAGACTGTTTCTGGAGAAGTCTGGCGCCAGTCAGTCCCCCACATGCACAGTAAACACTGGTTCTGAATTAATGAATTATCTGAGACAAAACTCTTTTGTCATAAAGTTAAATCATACCCTACCCCACCCCCGCTTTTCATTTTTAGCAGCCAGGACATAGCTATTTGGAAGTGAAATTCTGGACACCTTAATGCCAGAGTCATTCATGGAGACACTTTGTAGAGAGCGGTTTCTCAAGGTGGGATTCTGCAGAAGCCACTGGGTGCTTGCAAGGTCCCACCCAGACCCACCGAGAAGAGACCAAGGAATCTGCACTTGAGCACACTGTCCCTAAACAGATTTTTCTATGAGCCACTCAAGGGACAGCTGTCTCCAGAGATAGAAGCAAAGGTCACAACTGCACGTTTCAGCCACCCCAGGGGAGCACGTGGGAAGTGGCTGAGCAGTGGAGGAAGGGGTGACTGGGCTTCTCGTCTTGCCTGATTTTACTTCTGAGCGTGGCAGGTCTGACAATCTCAGGCCCTGGGAAGGGGCTCTCTGTTGATGAGCTCTGCTCAAGCATATTGCTGACATAGATTAGTGGTTTTCAGCTTTTCCCCCATTATCACCTTCCCACGGAATCGCTTAGTGAAAATTTAATGCCACAGTTGTACTGTGTTCTGTAGATGGGTACTGTAGTATATCTGTGTGCATAGGTAAAAGGACTAAGACTTGTTGCCCCTCACTCCCGAGAACCAGTTCTCCCCAACTTAGGTATGATATCACCCATTTGAGAATGCTTCATCTAGATTAAATTTTACAATGCTTCGAATTTTCTTCTGGAGTAGAGGTGAGAAGTAAGAACAGAGAAGGGAAAATGTGGGTAGAAAATAATAAACCAGGGGTGAGAACGGCCTGCAGAAATAAGCACTGTACAGTCTTGTATTATTGTTGTTAAAGATAGGCTGCAAATGTGACTCTGAAGCTTTCTGGAGATCATTCTGTCTTTTAAAAAATAAGCCCGTTTGCTCAGTAGATGCAGTCACGGAGCCTAGCTAGTGGGAACTCTGGAGATTATGTGTGAGTATATACATGTGTACCTGTTTGTAAACAAAGGAAGCCATCTGGATGCAAAGGTGGGAAGAGATGTGTTTTGGGCAGAAGATTGGAGACCCCTGGCTCTGTCATTGTTCTCTGTTCTATCTCCCCTCCGCCCCTGAACTCAGATCACCACTGTCCTCTACTCCATGCCCCCCAGCCCTGTTCCCAAGCTGGCTCACGCCCCGTCTTGCTGCTCTTCACTTTATCTCCCTTGTGGCCCTCAGGTCTCTGTTTTACACTTGGTCATGCTCCCAAACCTCTCCAAAGTTTCAGGGGGAAAGAGGGGGCAAAGGAAAGACTCGAGCTGTGGCAGGATGTGGGTGAATACCTCAGAAGGACCAGTTCACCTTGACCTCTTCTTTGGGAGCAGTGGCCATCCCGTGCTTGTAAACATGTGCTTGCCAGTGCTCAAACGATCAAAAAACGTCAGGGCAGGAATTCAAGAAGCTCTGTGCTGTGGGGCGATGGAAAGAACAGAAAGCACAGAATTGCAGCTAGGACATCTGAGTTTGAATTTCTTTTGCTTACATTCTCTAGGCCCCATAGCTGAGGCGGGAATGGTAATGCCTCCTTCCCAGCATCGGTGGAGGGTTGACGCAATGGCAGATGTGTGCCAGCACATAGCAGTTGCCTAGTAAACTGGTGGGCATCATAGTGCTGAGTAATGTAATCGGGATCACTGATCTGTCCACAGCATCACTCTAAACATCTTACTTGGAGAATGTTTTAAAGTAAAATTGCGATATTCTGCTTAAGAAAACGTAGATTTTTTTTCTCTTTGTAGTGATTGTGAATGGGAGCGTAACTATGCAACAGTCCTGCAGGGTGTGCACATGGGCCCCAGAAATTAAAGTAAAAAAAAAAAAAAAAAAAAAAAAAACTTAGATAAGCAAAAATAGAAGGCTAAAACGACCTATGGTTCTGCTTTGCTCTCAGTCTGTATTATTGTTTTGTTTAATCTTTCTGTCTTACAGTTCTTTCCTAAGCTGGTTTTTTGTTTGTTTGTTTTCAACATAGAGATAACTACAGGATTTATAGGGCAGAGTGGCTTGTGGAAGCATCACAGGCCATGATTTTTAATTTGATTTTTAATTCAATCCCATTCTTTACCAGCTGTGATCATAAGTAATTTGCCTACTCTCCAGGTCATGTTCCTGTCTGTAAAATGGGGTAATACTACCTATCATGTGGCATTATTGAAGTGAAATGTCTTTGCTGCATATGTAATATAAGTGCTTAGTAACTTTTAGTCATAACTAAAATTATTCATCCTGTTTTGCATCCTGCTTTTTTCAGCCAACGTAACAGTCATTTTTCAAATCACTCTGTCAACATAATTTTAATGGTGAATATTCCATTCAGTTTGATACACTACCATTTACTGAATCATTCCTCTGTTGGCAGTTATCCTGATGGTTTCCAATATTTCCTTTTATAAATTAAATTTGCATGAACATCTTTATACATGAAACTTTTAATTCCATATTTAATATGATTTCCTTGGGATTGATTAGTTGGCAGAAGAGAGTTGAATGGACAAGGATTTGGGCATCTTTAAGCTCAAGTACTTTCCAAAAGGCTAGTCTTCTTCAGCTTGCACTGTTATCAGTAAGGAAGAAGGCACAGCATCAGTTTTCAGATCCCACCTGCTCCCTGATCTGTGAGATTCAAACTCACTTTGTCAGTTGGGGCACCTCTCTCCACCGGCTTCGTCCTGCCCCAGCTCGTAGGTTGGTTTTCTCTGAGCTGGAATCCTTCACTAGACCTCAGTCTGCAGCTGCCCTGCAGCTTGGCCTCTTGCCCTAGTGCCACACGGGAGACCAGCAGGACCTGCAGGTACCAGGCAGTCAGGGTGGGAGGCAGGAAGCCAGAGAGTCCAGTGAGAGCTGAGACCTGTAATAGCATCTGCTGGGTGGCAGAGGGGGCGAGAACAGCAGGCAGACTCAGGGGTGAGGCCTCTTCATCCTAGTCATCAGAGAGCTCAAAACAGCCCAGGGTGCAGGAGACCTCAGTGCCTACCATGAGACCTGACGCATAGTGGGTGATTAAGAAGCAAAAACCAAAGATGGCAGTGGGAGAGCTAGGAGTGCAAGGACAGCTGTCTTCTTCCTAGAGGTTCACTGACCTTGACTGACTGATATAGGACCTCATAATTCTAAGCTGAGTCTCTTCCAGCCACACAGGGTCAAATGTTGATCTACTTGGTACTTGTCATTCCTCTTTTTCACTTTTCTTCTCTACACATCATGATCCTGGCCCACAGTCATTAATTTTAATGATTCCATTGGAATTATATTCTTACTCAGAGTATATTTGTCAATTTGTCTTCACTGGGCCCCAGACTAGGAGCCTTGGTTTGGATACTGTCTCCCCTAATAGAGTGAACCTCCTAAGGCAGGTGCCACATCCACTGTACTGACTCTAAAATAGGTGCACAACAAATACAGAGCTGGGTTCTAAGAGGCATGAAATGCTAACACTCAGTTCCTGCTCACTAAGCATTAATGCAGCCTGATTGAAGCACTAAAATGTATGTGCATGCACACACTCTCCTGAACTTACATTTGTTTTATGAGATCTGCCATGCTGAGGGCCAGGTGAAGTAGCCCATGTCTATAATCCCAGCATTTGGGAGGCTGTTGGAGGAGGATTGCTTGAAGCTAGGAGTTTGAGACCACCAGCCTAAGCAGCAAAGCAAGACCCAGTCTCTAGAAAAAATAGAAATTAAAGAAAAAAAAAACCTGGGCACTGTGGTATGCAACTATAGCCCCAGCTACTGAGAGGCTGAGGTGGGAGGATCACTTGAGCCCAGGAGTTTAAGGTTGCAGTGAGCTATGATTGCACTCCAACCTGGATGATAGAGCAAAACCTATCTCTAAAATTAAAAAAATTAATCACTATGTTGAATCTGTCTTTTCCATCTCCCCTATTAGAGTAGGCACTCCTTGTGGGAGGAGACTGGATTCTTAATCTTCTTTGCATCCCCAATGTCTAGCACAGTAGCAGTGAAGGGTGCTCAATGAACCTTTATCCAGTGAATAAACAAACACTAGTAATGAACAAGACCCTATGCTCTATGGTCAGTATATTAATACCATAAAATGTGCAGTAAAAAATATAGAAAAGAAGCATTCAGAAGACCACATGAACAAGGCCAGTTTCATTCTAGGCCTTTCTAGGAGTCATTAATTTATTCAATTACAAAATAAGGGTGTGGCGTTTAACAGTGCTCTCAAAGAATACTCCTGAGGGGACGCTGGTGAAACATCTTGCCAAAAGACTAGGAAGCCTCAGCATAACTTTCTGATACTTGGAACTTTCTTGCCCATGATTCTGTTTGACTCCTCTGAAAGATAGCGAGCTATAGGGGAACAAGCATGAATTTGGGGACCTTGTATAAATTACTTATCTTCTTTGAACTGTTTTTTTTTTCTTACCTATAAAATTAGCTTGATAACACTGACCTTGTGGGGGCATCGGGAGGATCCACTGAAATGATGTGCATAATGCAGCCTGTATTTCCTGAGAACAAACGTCCAACCCCTCCATTCTTGTACCGCAGGGGGAGGAGTAATTGCCTCTGGAGGCCTGTGATGCAGCCTTCACTGACCCTGCAGAAGTTTTGTAACCTCTGCCTGACCTGCTCGTAGGTTGCTTAGGAGAAGAGCTGAGAAGTGACAGGAAAAAGGTTTTGTATGCAGCTTATGAGTTAAGAGAATATTACTTAATTGTGGGTTTGATGGAAAACATTATGTGAGGTTGGTTCAGATCCTTCCAGAGGTCTGCCAGCAACCTCAGAAGTGGAGCCTTATTGAAAACAGCTGGGGAGAAGGTTGGCGCCCAGCCTCTCCTTGCTTTTCTATGCCCCAGAGCTGTCTCGCTCAGTGGACCAAGCTCAGCCCCAGGACCCTGCCAAGGGCTCTGGCAGCCTCAGCTGGGGACAGGCAGTGGTTCTGTCCAGGCTGGGGCTCCATTTCATAGATCAAAACCAATTAAGCCAGGAATTTGCCTGGACTACCAGTCAGTATTTCTTCCAGATCTTGAAGTTAGCCATTGACGTGAGACGTTGCAGGATGAGTTAACTAGGGCAAGGACTTCGTGGCAAGGGGGCTGGGCTGCCTACTGGATGGGCTCTGTTGTCCTTTGAAGTCCTCCCAGCTGTCCTGCTGGGCACCAGCTAACGAATGAGGATACTGCTCAAAACACAGCTCTCCCATACATCCATTCGGAAGCCTCACCCTCCTTTGCCACAGAGGCCTTTCTATCATAAGGCTGCTAGCTTTCCTACAGCTGAAGCCCATTTTTTTATCCCAACTACTCACCCGCCATGCTGATTTCAGCTGAATTTTCTTAAAGACAAATATGGCATGCCACTCCCTTATTCTTTCATTCCAAAGGGATATTTAGTCACTGCCAGTCTCTCGGTTTTTTTTTTTTTTACTTTCTAAAAATGTGCTCCTAGTACATTTGCATAATATGCATTTCATTAAGTAAAATTTTAAAACTTTTTTTTTTTTACTGTTCATGAAAGTGAAATGTTTTTACTTTAAAAGTTTTGAAAGGCCGGGCGCGGTGGCTCACGCCTGTAACCCCAACACTTTGGGAGGCCAAGGCGGGTGAATCATGAGGTCAAGAGATCGAGACCATCCTGGTCAACATCATGAAACCCCGTCTCTACTAAAAATACAAAAAATTAGCTGGGCATGGTGGCACGTGCCTGTAATCCCAGCTACTCAGGAAGCTGAGGCGGGAGAATTGCCTGAACCCAGGAGGCGGAGGTTGCGGTGAGCCGAGATGGCGCCTTTGCACTCCAGCCTGGGTAACAAGAGCGAAACTCCGTCTGAAAAAAAAAAAAAGTTTTGAAATACAGAAAGTATAGAAAACAATCCCACCACCCAGTTATGACAGCTATTTATGCATTGGTAGATTTCCTTTTTATTTTTT
>CAUYOR010090452.1:0-10730 GCA_963573925.1 Callimico goeldii | reverse complement strand
AAAGAAGGAAAGAAAAAAGAAAAGATGAATAGGAAGTTGGTTATACAAACCTGGAATTCAAGGGATGGGTCTGTTCTGGAATAATGCATTTGGGAATCATTGTTGTATGGATGGTGTCTGAAGCCTGAGACCAAATGAGAGCACCAAGCAAATGACTGTTCTAGTTAGAGTAGAAAAAGGTGATTCAAGGAGTGAGCCCTGGGGCATTTCAGCGTCAGTAGATTGGGAAGGAGAGAAGGGATCAGGGATCAGCACAGAATAAGAAAAGCAACTGATGTGTAATAGAAGGAAAACCAGGAATGTTTGGTATTCTGAAAGCTGAGTGAAGAAAATAAATCAAAGAGGAAGCCATTAAGTGAGTCAAATGCTGCCCGTAGGTCAAATAAGATGAGAAATGGGAACTGACCACTAGCTTAGCAAATTGTTAAAAATGGGTAAGGGAGATCTTTCAGACAGAGGGGGTAGCATAATTGTGAGAGAATGCACAGTGATTTCTGGCAACTGCAAATAATTGAAGACAGCTAAAGCATAAGGATATAGCAGGGACTGGAGAGGAAAGAAGCTGGATGGATACTCACAGCCTGGATCACAATATGATACTAATCATTTTGGATTTACCATAAAGGCTATGAGAATCCACAGGAAAATTTTATGTTGGGTAGTAACAGGGCCAGTTTTGCATTTAAAAGATCAATTAGGAAGTGGTATGAAAAATGAGGAAAAAATCTGAAAGCAAGGAGACTAGTTTAGAGACTGTTTAACAATTGTCTGGGGAGAAACTCGGACAGGCAAGATGGGAAGATGACTCAGATAAACATTTAGGAAATAGAATCTGTAGGACTTAATGACAACTTTGACATGTAGGAAGGTAGTGTTAGAGAGAGGAAGGAGTCACAAATGACTCAGGTTCTGGTTTGGGCAAGTGGGTAGGGAGTGGTACCATTTACCCAGGAACGCTCGAGAAAGAGCAAGATTGCCAGAAAAAAAATCAGACTCACAAAGTGCAGAAAGCAGCCTAGTATCTTAGACTTAGTGCATTCTCATTTAGTCCTGTTAGGGAGGTGGAAAAACAGGCTTACAGAGATTAGGTAACTTACCCAAGGTTACACAGCCAGAAAGTGAGAGTCCAGATGAGAACCCAGTTCCCTACTCCAAGCCTACCATTCATTCCACTTCTCCAAAACTTCTGTGCCAAAAACCATGGGGCAAGGAGAAAGAGTATTTTTAAAAATGAATAAAGAAGGCCAGGAGGTGGAGAAAAGAGGGGGTTGTCAGCTTTTTAGGACAGCTTACCTAAATATATTTTTTTCTCTAAATCTGCCTGGATGGAAGATACAGAAAATAAAAATAAATGTTTACTAGCAACACATCTGGTTTTATTAAATTGAATGGTTTGTAACATAAGGTAGGGAAGAGAACAAGTTGGTGCTTTTTCAGAACCTCTCAATGTCTTCTTGGCTTGTGTTCATCATCCTAAGGTTACCTACAGTGACTAACTACTGTTGAGCCCAGGGGTAGTGCTGAATGGTCCATGCTCTGGTGGTATTCAGAGTCTAGTGAGGAAGATAAACACAGCATTACAAAAAAAGGTGTTCAAAACATCTAGCAATACTGTTTCTTTAAAAATAAACTTTTTATTTTGGAATAATTTCAGATTCACAGTGAAGTAGCAAAGGTAGAACAGAGAAGGGTCTTATAATCCTTAACCAGTTTCAGTTTCTCTTAATGCCATTATCTTACATCACAGTAGCGTATTTATCAAAAATTGAGAATCCATCCTTTCAGCCGGAACCACCATCTTCCAGTAATTTGCCAAAATGACGAACATAAAGGGAAAAAGGGGAGGCACCCAATATATGTTCTCTAGGCCTTTTAGAAAACATGGAGTTGTTCCTATGGCCATGTATATGCAAATCTATAAGAAAGGTGGTATTCCCTGGCCATCAAGGGAATGGGTACTGTTCAAAAAGAAATGCCTCATAAATGTTACCATGGCAAAGCTTGAAGAGTCTACAATGTTGCCCAGCATGCTGTTGGCATTGTTGTAAACAAACAAGTTAAGGGCAAGATTCTTGCCAAGAGAATTAATGTGTGTATTAAGCACTCTAAGAGACAAGATAGCTTCCTGAAATGCGTGAAGGAAAATTATCAGTAAAAGAAAGAGGCCAAAGAGAAAGGTACTGGGTTCAACTGAAGCACCAGCCTGCTCCACCCAGAGAAGCCCACTTTGTGAGAACCAATAGGAATGAGCATAAGCTGCTGGAACCTATTCTATTCCCTACGAATTCATGGCATAATAGGTGTTAAAAAATTAAAGATCTCTGGACTATAAAAATGTTTTTCTTCATTGAGTAGAAGTGTGGTGTCCTCTCCCCCAAAGAAATATTTAAAGGAAATTTTAATTGTGTCCTAATTCATTATGTAATGTCTTTACTATTTAAATTTAATGTATTTCTTGCTGAAAGGCATGAGGTAGCTTATTGCAACAAATTACTCAATTGGTTAGAAAATGGCCAGGTATTATGTATCAAATATTTGTACTGGTTTGAAGATAGTTCCTCTAAATCATCAAGGAAGAAATAAAATAATTTACAAGAAAAAAGAAACCAACATTGGTACATTACTTTGAACAAAAGCCCAGACTTTATTTGGACTTCACTGTTTTTTTGAAAAAAGTTCTTTTCCTGTTTTACTTTCCAATCCAGTGTTCTCTGCTGCATATTGGTTGTCTTTAGCTCCTTAGTCTCTTCTGATCTGTGGCAATATCTTTGCTGCATAGATCATCTCTAGTTTTTCCAAAAGCGTAAAACTTGAAAAAAATATTTTATATGGTATATACATATCATATTACTATATATAGCAGATTGAACCACCTTGATTACCTTTGCTGGGCTATACTAAAGGCAGAATTTTATTCAGTGAAAATCAAACATAAAACTCCTAAGGAAATTCATCACAGACCATTGTGTAAGGATTGCTGGAAATGCCGCATTAACACACTGTGTTATTGTGATTTTGCATAGGACATTGAACTATGCAATACCAATGAGAAATAAACATTGAAGATATCTGTGTTAGCCCGTTTGCATTTCTAGAAAGAAATGCCTGAGTATGGGCAATTTATAAAGAATAAAGGTTTATTGGCTCATGGTTCTGCAGCCTGTACAAGCATGGCATCCACATCTGTTCAGCTTCTGGTGAGGGCCTCAGGAAGCTTACAATCATGGTTGAAGGTGAAGAGGGAGAAGACGATGCATTACCTAGTGAGAGAAGCAGCAAAACAGACAGGGGACGTTCCACACTTCTGAACAACCAGCTCTGGTGTGAACTACCAGAGGGAGAATCCACTTATTACCATGGGGAGGGCACCAAGCCATTCATGAGGGATACAACCCCATGACCCAAACACCTCCCACCAGGCTCCACCTCCAGCATTGGCGATTACATTTTAACCCAGGAATTGGAGGGACAAGTACCCAAACTATATAAATATCATGGATTACAATGTAATGCCAACAAATCATTTCTATGGGTAGTTGCCTATGTTTCTGAGCTTTATTGCTACCCTGTACAATGTAGTGATTTGTCAATTGAACATAATACCAGTGAAAATATCAACATAGACTTTTTTCCATTACACAAGTTCATTTTAAGTTTATATTTAAAAAAGCATAAATGACCAGGAAATCCTGAAAAACAAGGTTTTAATGTCTGTAGCTTTATAGACATTAAGACATTTTAAGGCGTGTTCTCACTTATACATGGGAGCTGAATGATGAGAACACATGGACACATGTCGGGAGAACAACACACACTGGGGACTTTTGGAGGGTGGGAGGTGGGAGGAGGGAGAGGATCAGGAAGAATAGCTAGTTGATGCTGGGCTTTATAACTGCGTGAAGGGATGATCTATGCAGCAAACAACCACGGCACACGTTTACCTATATAACAAAACTGCACATCCTGCACATGTGCCACTGTACTTAAAATAAATGTTGGAAATTTAAAAATTAAAAATTAAAAAATAAATGACAAGCACCTGACCAAGAAGATTATTCTATTATTGCTCTTGTGTTTAATATAATTATTATTATATTACTGTGCTATCCATTAACCTAATATGCTACATTGAGAATAAAGGGGAGAACACAAAGGATAAAAAAACATTTTAAATCTTCAATAATTAAAAGTAAAGGATACTGTCACATAAATATAAATACAGACCAATTAACAGAACAGAATATTCATAAGTAAAAACAAATAAATATTGAAGTTTGCTATATGATGAAGATGGCATCTTAAATTGGTTGGAAAAAAGGTGAACAATTCAGTAAACAGTTGGGACTGTTTTTTTTTTCAGGTAGCCATCTGAAAAAAATAAAGTAGATTCATACTTCACACTGTACATCAGAATAAACCAGAGAGAAATTAATTATTTAAATGTAAAACATAATAATGAAAAGTACTCGACAGAAACATAGAAGAATTCCTTTCTAATCTTAAAGTTTCAGAGAAATCCTTCCTAACCATGATTCAACATTCAAATGCCATAAAGATGCCCTAGAATTCAATAAAGACCAGCTTCCCAATAGAAAAATGGGCAAGCTTCATGAACAGACAAAAGGTAGAAAAGGAAAACATATATGGCCCCCAAAGATGCTCATCCTGTCTCATAATAAGAAAAATGCAGAGAACAGCCCAAGATGGCTGACTTTGAGGATTGAGCATTGGATGAGGAGAAGGTGTACATAGCTGCTAAATTCATCCTTCATGCTCCAACATGGGAATTTTATGAAGTATTCAGTGATGTTTGACTAATACTTAATAATGACACTCCTCAGCAATGGGGCAACACATGCATTTGCCCAGTATAACATGGATCAATTAATTCACGCCTGTGAAGACAGAGAAGGATATGAAGATCAGGTCTTAATTACAGAGCAAGGTGACCTAGGTAATAGATTTCTAGATCCAAGAAACAAAATTTCCTTTAAATTTGATAATGTATGGAAAAAAGCAAGTGACTCCAAGCCACAGGAAGTAGATGGAGGTCTGAAATCTTGGAGAGAATCCTGTGACCCTGCTTTAACAGCCTACGTGAAAGATCATTATTCCAGCAGCTTCTGTCCTGTTTATGCTAAAACTATAGATGGGCAACAGACTATTCCTGCATGCATTGAAAGCCACCAGTTTCAGCCTTAAAACTTCTGAAGTGGTCATTAGAGTGGAAGTTCATTATCACACCACCTACAGCCCAGGTGGTTGCAGTGCTTCAGATTCACTATTATGAAGATGGCAATGTTCAATTGGTTAGTCATAAAGATGTACAGGATTCACTAACTGTTTCAAATGAAGTCCAAACTGCCAAGAAATTTATTAAATCATAGGGAATGCAGAAAATGAGTATCAGACAGCAATTAGTGAAAACTATCAAACAATGTCAGATACCACATTCCAGGCCTTGCGCCAGCAGCTTCCAGTTACCCGCAGGAAATTCGACTGTAACAAGATACTCATCTACCCAGATTGGCAAAGAAATGCAGAATGCTTAAAGACTGAGTGTAGGATTCTTCAGTAGGAGGAAAGACAAGGATTCAATATGCATTCATATGATAAACAAGTGATATATAAGCAAGAGTGATATTTTGCTAGGGCTTTCAAAGTTAATAGGTTTTCCAGCTTGATAGAATACTGTAAAATCTATAGCATGGTCTTGATTCTTTTATGTTCTCTGCCTTGTAATTTTCTGTTATCATTATACCTACATGTAAATCTTTTTGGTTGTTATTAATTCTGTGCTACACTTAATGATGGAGAGAGAGAGATCTAGCTTAGAGACATTTTGCTGTTTAGAAAGTTTTCCTGGGCCATGAAGCCCTGTTACTGATTTAGACAAGGTATTATGTTCATTGCTTTCTACCCCTATCCTTCCAAATCCTTCTGGTAATTCAGTGTTTTTTTTTTCTAATCCACCAACAGCTAAAGAGGCTATGTTACAAACCATAGCTAAATAAAAGACACATCCTTCTCTTTCTGACTGCTTTGATCATTTATAGCATCTCATAACTGTAGTTTTCCAAAGATTGAGTTGGGACATTTCAGGTCCTTTTTTGGAAGGCAAAGAAAGTTACAGCTTTTCTGGGAAACATGTTTTTAAATCCAAAGTCTTTAACCACATTCCCTGCACATGAACATGTTTGCTTTTTGTCCTTCCCTCATCTCCTTCCCATCTAGTATCATTACAGTTATAGACATCTGCATTTTTATAAGAGTTTTATTCATTTATTTTTAAAAATGTTCAAGAACTGCTGACATACTGTGGATGTAGTATATAACACTTGAAAAATGTAAATATTGAAGGAATAGTAAGTATCCTGCCCTTTTTATACTTTGTGGCAGGATTGTGCTATAAGCAAATGAATCAAGCAACTGTGTAAATCATAAACAAAAACTAATGAACCGAAGTGAAAAGGATAACTTCCATGCAATATCTTTCTATTCTAACCTGTTATTTAAGGGAATATTAGTGATTTCTTCTCAACAGGATGTAAAACTTATTCCAAATTACTCTTCCTCTCTCCTGCCTGCCAAGAACTCAAGTATAACTGTGGTATAGCAGTTTTTCCAAAGTATATTGGTTATACACAGGTTTGTGTGTAATCTCAGAATACACAGCTGACATAGATATGATACAATATGATATACTATATGATATGACTGGTGATGGGGGGTTAACATTGTTTACACATCTATGGCCAGGCCTTAAGGGAAGAACAGTCCTTTGAAGAACCAGATAGTGTCTTCCCACCTATCTCCAAATACATGTCAGAAAAGAAGGGTGTTTGTGCTTTGACTTTGTTTTTGTTCAGTAATATGGTCAAGCAAGAGTTTGTTTCCAAGTGGCCCATTGAGCTGTGTAAGCATTTTATTTTGAATAAAATACATAGTATCATTTGTTATTCATGCTGCCCATCCATATCATGCTATCTTTTGTATCAGATAGTCTAATAGAAATGAATCCATTTTGTTCAGAAAGAATCAAAGAAAGAAGGAAAGAAAGAATAAAGAAAACAAAAAATAGAAAGAAAGAAACATACAATTACTGAGATTGGCAACCACCCCCAAAATTGATAACTCATTTTATTAGCAAGGCTGTGGAAAATTAAACATTCTCATACATTCCTAATGGGTAGTATAAACTCCAATAAAGGGCAATTTGGCATTAGCTATCAAAATTATGAATAAAAGCTACACTTTCAGTGATCATTTCTATACTTCATTATGAGAGTAGTTTCTCCAAGATGTATTGCTAACAGTAAAAAAATCAAGGTGCCAAACACAGTATAGTATACTATGTAAGAAAGGAAGTAAAATAAGAGTATATATTCATAGTTACATAAAGAACCCTGGAAAAATATGCATTTACTGGGATTAACTGACTGGGTGGAGGCAGGGTAAATTGGAAAGACAGGAGAGGAATAGGAGCAAGACTTTTCACTCTATAAGTTTCATTGTTGTTTGGGTTTTTGAACCATATGAATGTATTGCTTATTCTAGAAAAGGTAAACTAAAATTAAAGATGAGATGAACATTTTAGGCAACAATAACTAGCTGAAGAAAGAGGGGTTGTTCAATGAGTCTATAAAATATGCTACAAACCTTGTCATGTTTGAAAAAAGAATAGAAACACTGAATTGTGTTCCATGTATTAAAACATTTTACAGTTAAGTGTACATATTAAAAACAAGGACAACGACCAAAAGAACAGCAATGCAAACTGTAGTTTCTAGGCCAGTGTAGGGAAGGAAAGGGAATATAGAAAGCATTATCAATCCCACAGAAGGATGGAAAGGGAAAAGAGTTTTAAAAAAAAATGGTGAAAAGAAAATACAAAACGAGATGGTAGAAAAAAACTCTCCAAATATTGCAATCATAATGCATTTAAATATATGCAATCCACTAAAAGGCAATTGTCAAAATAGATACACACATGGCTATTTGTTGCAGCATTATTTATAACAGCAAAAGACTAGAAACAACTCAAATGTTCTCTTAATAGAGGTCTGGTACGTCCACAAAACAAGGTACTATGCAGTTTTGAAAAGGAAGAAAGAATATCTCTACATACTCTGAGGGAGTGATGCCCAAAACGTGTTGTTTATTTTTTAAAAAGCACGCTGGATAAAAGTGTGTATAAAATCATACCAGCTACATAAGGGATGAGAAATGAATAAATAAGTATATGTATGTGTATATATATATATATATATGTACATATACATGTACATGTACATATACTTTTGTGTGTATATATATATCTTCCTTTATGTATATATTTGTGTTTAAAAGGGAAAGATAAGCCACAATATAAAGGAAAGTGATTACCTATGGGAGGTGGGAACAAATAGCATAAAGAGACAGAGAGAAAAGCTAGCCTTCTTTGAGTAAACCTCCTTCTCTAGAGTTGACTTGGGAACCATGTAAGTATATTACACAATTTTAACGTAATTTTTTAGAAAATCAATTCTCAAACAATAGAGAGGATAAATACAGTTTAGTATTTGATAGCACAACAGGGTGACTATGGTTATTAATTTAATTGTACATTTAAAAATAATTAAAAGAATATAATTGGATTATTTGTAACACAAAAGATAAATGCTAGAGGTGATAGATACTCCATTGATCCTGATATGATTATTACACATTGCATGCCTGTATCAAAATAATCTCATATATCCCATAAATGTATACACCTACTATGTACCCACGAAAATTAAAAATTAAAAATTTTAAGTCAAAAGCAAAATGAAACAAATGAACCTGTGTATCCAAAAGCTAATATAATCACATATAAACTTTAAAACATAACAACGTTGATGTACATTCTAACAGGATACATCTTAAGGTAAGGACAAAAATATCTGTAAAAGAATCTTAAACTCTTTGTAGTAATCATATTTTTGGTGGCACAGCACTGGTATTGATATTATGAAACTATTTTCTGTATATGGTGGGTTAACATAGATGATTGTATATTGTTGTCTTGAGAACCAGGATTTTATTTGTAGGAGAAAGAAGATGCAGATTGTTGAGGTGAAGTAAATATCCTTTAGTCTTGAATCTTAATTAGAAAAATCATAATGACTGGGGCCCAGATATTTATTCCCAAACACCATTTTACACTAAAAGGAACCAGGGATCTTAGGAGAAATGCTGATGTCTAGTCTAGGGGCAGGAAATGGACAAGTAGAGCCTCCAAAATCTTGGAGTCTCAGAAAGCAAGGAGCCTATCACAGGCCAATAAGGTTCTGTCAAAAGGACACCGTAGCCAGTGTGCAGAGGCTCCCACTGGCCAAAGAGGGGACAATTTGAGCATAAATAAGGAGAATAACTGTAATCGATTAATCCATTAACTGTAATGACAATTTGAGCATCAATACGAATAACTGTAATGGATTAATCCATTAACTGTAATGGTTTGAAATATGATGGATTTAAATGTTTAAACCTATATACTTATGATAATACTAGAAAAAAATTGGTCACATTTGAAAGATGATAGGGAACCAACTCATTATTTTGGAAACCAGTAAATAAAGGGAAATAGTCGAGCATTTAACCTGCCTGTCCTATGCAAACTGCAGTGGTAAGATCCAAACAGGAGATGAAGGAAAGTTTACTTAAAAAAAGTCAGCTAACAAATGAATATGAAATGATAGGATATCACTATTCTGCAACTCTTAATGAATTAAGGGATCTAGCCATTAAAGGACAATGAGATATTATGTGCCTCCTGATGAGAGAACTCCATATACCCTATGAAGAATCTAGCCAAGGTAATTGAACCTGAATCTGATTAAGACTCTAACGTAAAGCATCAATTTGTAGGAAATTCAGAAGACAGAGAATATGTTAAATAGTACCATGGGAATGAAATCCACAAAGTTCGACTGGGGAAACCCTATGAGACAAACAACTTGATTTCTTCATCACATTCCTAGGAAGAAAGGAAAAATAAGAAGGGAATCCTGTGGCTCAAAAGACTTAAAGACTTAAGAAACATGTCAATCAAATGCGACACATGGACCTTACTGGCTCTTGATTCTGACAAACTATAAACCTCTCTCTCTCACACACACACACACACACACACACACACACATGCACACATGCATGCACATACACAAGCATTTATGAAACAGTTGGGAAATTTGAACAAAGGATATTTGATAATATTAAGAAATTGTATTTTAGGTATAATCATGGCTGCATGGTTATATTTACTAAAGCTTTCTTAATTTTGTAGATTCATAATATTTATGGTTGGAAGAATATACAATCTGGGATTTGCTTCATGATAATATGGGGAAGAAGACAGTGAGAAGGTACAGATGAAAGAAACAAAATTGGATAAGAGCTGATAACTGTTGAAGCGAGGTGGTAGGGTTTACTGTATTTTACATTTTATATCTGTAATTAAATATTTTTTAAATTTTTCCACTTATGGGCAAAGGATATGAACAGACATTTTTCAAAAGAAGACATATATGAGGCCAACAAACATAAAAAAGTGCTCATCATCACTGGTCATTAGAGAAATGCAAATCAAAACTACACTGAGATACCATCTCACGCCAGTTAGAATGGCGATCATTAAAAAATCTGGAGACAACAGATGCTGGAGAGGATGTGGAGAAATAGGAACACACCTGCACAGTTGGTGGGAG
>CAUYOR010090441.1:0-16581 GCA_963573925.1 Callimico goeldii | reverse complement strand
CAAACTGACACAAGAACAGAAAATGAAATACCGCATATTCTCACTCATAGGTGGGTGAGGAAAAGTGAGAACACATGGACACAGGGAGGGGAGTACTGAACACTGGGGTCTATTGGGGGGAAAAGGGGAGGGCCAGTGGAGAGGGGGAGCCGGGAAGGGATAGCCTGGGGATAAATGCCAAATGTGGGTGAAGGGGTAGAAGGAACCAAAACACACTGCCATGATCTATGCAACTGTCTTGCATGTTCTGCACATGTACCCCAAAACCTAAAATGCAATAAAAAATAAATAAATAAATAAATAAAAATAAATTTAAAAAAATAAAATAAAATAAAGAGATTTTCCAAACCAAAAAAAAAAAAAAAATTCACTTGGATATTTGAGTTGATCTCATTTATCAATTTCTTATTCAACAAAGTTTTGAAGACCCATCAAGCTAGATGCTAGGGAGACAGCAGTGGACAAAGCAGTCAGTGATAGTCCCTGGCCTCACAAAGTAATAATATAGGTTAGGAGTGAGCAAATATTTTTTTAATAAAGGGACAAGTAGCAAATATTTTAACCTTTGCAGGTACACAGGCTGACAAGAAAGCAGCCATTGTCAATACAGAATTCTATGAGTGTGACTGTGACCTAATAAACTATTAAAAACAGCAGACCAGATGTGATTCAGAGGCCCTGGTTTACTGGCCCTGATCTATTAGAAGAATCAAATATATATATATATATATATATGTATTTTCTTAAAAAGAGTCATTTTTACTTTATAATTTCTTGCTCTTTCATGCTCCATCAGAAAGTTTATCAAAGAGACGTCAGAGGCTTTAGTTCAAATTGGCAATGTCAACAACTCTGTGTCTTTAGAGCTTCCCATCCCTGAGCCTCAGTTTCTTTATCTGTATGTAACATAAGTTTGGAAGTAGGGGCAGCTCTAAGATCTTTTCCTCCTCTAACATTCTATATTTCTATTTGTGCACTTGACTGACTGGATATGCAGGAAACTGGGGCAGGGTGGATTCATAATAAAGGAAACAAGAATCATCAGAGGTGTGACCTCCATTGTGATTGACCTGCTTGTGATAGTCAAATACCATCTGTCAGGCGGGGAAGCATCTTACTTCCTTTTTTTTTTTTTGAGACAGAGTTTTGTTCTGCCACGCAGGCTGGAGTGTAATGGAACCATCTTGGCTCACTGCAACCTCTGCCTCTCGTGTTCAAGCAATTCTCCTGCCTCAGCTTCCCATGTAGCTGGGAGTATAGGCACATGCCAAGACACCTGGCTAATTTTTGTATTTTTAGTAGAGACAGGGTTTCACCATGTTGGCCGAGCTGGTCTCAAACTCTTGATCTCAGGTGAACCACCCACGTTGGCCTCCCAAATTGCTGGGATTACAGGGGTGAGCCACCTCGCCCAGCTGCATCTTACTTTCTTGCTTCCACTCGCTAAAGCTCTGAGCAGGATGCTAGGCACACCATAGATGCTATTTGCCACTGTTCCCTCTTGACCTTCATTTCTTCTCCTTTCTATTCCTTCATCTTCCTTTGCTCTCTTTACTTGCCCTGAAAACACTATTGCAAATTAAATTATCTTGTAAGAGCTACTAACTGTTTTCATAAAAAGTAAAAAGCTGGCAAAGAATATGGTTTCAGTCTTTTCATTTCTGATGCAAGAAAAAGTGGAAAATTACTTAGAAAATAAGGTGCCAAAGATAAATTTCATGGATAGTGAAAGTTCTTAACAGAGGCAGGTGGATTGATTTGAGTTCTGCCAGACATAGCTCTCCTGTGACCTGCCCCCATTTCACCACTCAGTGCAGAGTGAGTCATTTATCCAGTGTGTAATAAGTGTCTTTTACAAAAAACACAAGTTGAGTTTACCAAACAAGCTTGTATGGAGAGAACAAGAACTTGAGCCTTATTCCCTTAATTTTTTTAAAGTCAGAATGAATTCTTTTAAAAATATAGTGAAGACTATTAGACATGGCACACAATGAACAATCAATATGATTGAATGCTCTAAATTTATTTCTGCTTTTGTTTCTTTTTTCCTCATAAGGTATATTCTAATGTCTTCCTTAATAAAAACTACATGCATATATACACACACAACATTTTCAAATGGCTTTTTGGAATATTTAAAAAGGACCAAATATGTGATTATGGAAGATAGGATATAGCCCTGTCAACCTCCCAATACTTGTTAAGTACTGTATTACAGTGAAGTCTTTTGAAGTCTAATCTTACAACATTTACATTTTGAATTTGAGATCAAGACGTTTGGAAGATTACAAACTGAACTCTGCAGTTTTCCAAGGTTCAAATTCATTTCTAAGTAATGCTACAAGTCAGCAATTTAAGGCTGTGATGTTAGATTACGAGAACTGATTTACTAATATTAGAGCAGTAAATCATTAAACTGATTTACTGATATTGCTCTAATATTAGTAAATCAGTTCTCCACTATAATGATCTAAACAGAGAAAAATAATAATTCTAAGGAAAATGAAAATGTATAACTTTCTAAATGAAGTCAATTCTGTATAGCTTACTTTACATAGCCACATTTTAAAAATAATTTATAACATAAATAGGCATGAATCAACCCTTTTGCTTAGGTTTCAGCAGAAATATCATCATGGGTAGTTTAAGGGATATATATACATCCCTGAAAATCCCATAACAAGATCAGCTGGAATACCCTCTCTCTTAAGCAGAGATGTTTCTTTTTCTCTTGTTCTACCTAATTATCTCAGCTATTTTTTTTTTTTCATATGTTCATTGAGGTGTCCTGAGTACTGAGGACTGGAGGCTGGATTCATTCAAGAGCTGGCATTTTTGGAAGGAGGTACAATGGAAGACAAGCTGGACAAGAGAAGGACCATGATGGAAGAAACAAAATCTAGCTGAATAGGGAGATGGGAGAAAAACAGAAGGAACTCAGTGACTGAAAATGATAGGGAAAGGGCATTAGGGAGCATTAGATGTGGTTCAAGTCCTGTAGAGGCGAGGACACTTCAGAAAGTTAAGAGGAAGGGCAGATGTTGTGTTAGGAAGTGAGCATCAATTAACAAATTAAAAGATGATCAGCTCCTAGTGATGATGAGGGCTGGGGCTGTAAGTGTGGACAGCACTTACAGCCTGTGAGCCTGTGGAGCAGGTACAGAATTCTGCAATGGACAAGGAAGGTATGTTTGGTCAATAAGAGCAATGATGTTGGGGCATGACCTCTGTGCCAGGAGCCACTGCTTCTGAATATTGCCTTGGGTACGCTTTTACTTGATGAAAATAAGAATAGATCACATTTACTGACAAATTGTCATAAGCCAGATGCTCTGCTTAGAACTTTTAAAAAATGTTCTCATTTACAATTCCCAACATAGTAAAATAGTTGCTATTATTTTCCCTGCTTTTACAGATTGAGAAAGGTGAAAGAAGAAAAATTAATTTGGTCTACTTTGAGAGGCCAAGGCAGGAGGTTCACAAGGTCAAGAGATGGAGACCATCATGACCAATGCAGTGAAACCCCATCTCTATTAAAAATATAAAAAAATTAGCCAGTCATGGTGGTACATGCCTATAGTCTCAGCTACTCAGGAGGCTGAGGCAGAAGAATTGCTTGAACCTGGGAGGTAGAGGTTGCAGTGAGCTGAGATCACACCACTGCACTCCAGCCTGGGTGACAGATTGAGACTCTGTCTCAAAAAAATAAAACAAAATAAAACAAAATAAAAATTAATTTGATCAAGTAGACATAATTAAAGATGTGGTGCCCATTTTGAACCCAGACAGTCCATTCTAGAGTCCATTTTTGTAACTGCTACACTGTATTGTCAGTCAGTTTGGAATCCAGCAAAAGTGAGGGTGATGACCTGAGTGGAAAGAACTTTGCCTGAAATACAGTAAGAAACTGACATCCTAACCATTTAAAACTAGTTTTTTAGATTTCAGAGGAATCTAAAAACATGAGACACAGAAGCTTAAATTGCCTTATGGCAAATGACTAGAAAGAAGGGAAGGCTTAATTTCCATAACCCAGGGGGGTACCTCTATCAGTCCCCTGAGAACATACGGGAGAAAGCAATATTCTGACCAAGGAGACTGTTTAAGCGGCAGTATATCTGCAGAGTTGGCGATTCTGAGAATACTCACCATGTGGTGTCCACAGACCCTAAAGAAAGGGATAGATAAGGTGAACAGGATTCCCCAAGCTGCACTGTGCTGTAGCCCAAACTAGTTCAGCCTATTGAAGCATATCATATATGCTGCCCTGTGTTATTTCTAAATGACTAGAAAAACTGCTGAGAATCCTAACTTTAAAGTAGAAAACTTTGGAAAGGCCATAAATAAGAACTCTGAAACTATACTACTTCATTCCTCATCGATAGACTTACTTGGGAGAATGACTTTTTTGCTTTCAAATCAAAAAATAAAAGTAAATGTCAGTTAGTAGCCATGATTCCTCATGTTCTTTTAATATCCAGATGAAGCAAAGTAGATATCTGGAAAACACCTTGATAGAAGGCTAAGGAAAGGGAACCCAGACGCTCTCACACTGTTTACTTTATGAAAGTAAGTGTCAGCTCCCAACTGAAAGGCAGTGAGATGAGTTATGACCATGTAAATGAAGCCAGGAGAGGACAATGGGTACAGGGGACACACTGCCATAGCCCAAGGTGCCCAAATGTCCAAAAAAGAAGCAGTATCTATAAGGAGACTGGTATCAGAAGGTCTACCAATGGGTCAGACTAGCATAATCCAGGTCAGAATTTGGAGGTGAGTATAGATGTGGGGTACAGGTTCTAAAGACAGAGATTTGTTATCACGGAGCAGGAGGGTTTGGCATAGACATCATCAGTGCTAGATGCTCTTGCTTGGAGAGCTGAGAGCATTTCTCACAATCAGTGGCTTCTAACTACCATGCTTTTTTTTTTTAATTATTAATCATTATTTTTTGTTTTCTTGAGATGGAGTCTAGCTCTGTGGCCCAGGCTGGAGCATGGTGGCACAATCTCAGCTCCCTGTAACCTCCACCTCCTGAGTTCAAGAGATTCTCTTGCCTCAGCCTCCCAAGTAGCTGGGACTACAGGTGTGTGCTACCACACCTGGCTAATTTTTGTATTTTTAGTAGAGATGGGATTTCACCATGTTGGCCAGGTTGGTCTTGAACTCCTGATCTCAAGTGATCTGCCCGCCTTGGCCTCCCAAAGTGCTGGGGAGGTGTAAGTGTACAGGCGTAAGCCACCACACATGGCCTACCATGCCTTTTATATGTTTCTGCCCCTATAAAACATTTTACGCTCCCATTTTTCTCTGGAATATTTGCATCCACTATAAACAATCTAAAAATTACAGTTGAGAAAAAGCAAGATAAAAACAATAATGTAACTTCTCAGAAATATTACTAACCTTTGATATATTCATCCAGATTTTGTCATACGTGTATTTATATTTTCAAGAATGGATCGTATTATACATAATGGTCAATAAATTGCTTTTCTCCCTTGGCATTATATTGTACAAAAATATCCAGGAGAACATAATTCTTATGTTACATAAACTATTCCAAAGCATAGAAATTGATGGACATTTTCCCAACTATAGGCCAGTCTTGCTAGCAAACACTATGATACAAAATACCAAAGTATTCACAAGTTAAATCTAATAATATACTGTGACCAATTTGGATTTACTGAGGAATGTAAGAAGGTTTCAACATTGGGAAATCCACCCATGTAATTCAATAGACCAAAAATTAAAGAAGGAAAAACATGATCATCTTAATGATAGTTATCACCCATTTCTTAATCTTTTTAAAATTAAAATCCCTAGTTACTTGGAAATTAAAGAGAATCTCATCGCCTGGATGAATAATAACTAACAGAAACATGATACTTAATGGTACACTATTAGACATTCATAGTAAAGGGCTTTCCTTAAGCTTAAAAAAAGTCATATAGTTTTCCTGTATCACAGCTACACTTCAACACTTTTTTTCTAAGATTCTAACTAATGTAAAACACACAACAAGAAATTAGTGAAATAAATATTCAAAAGAAAGAGATAAGATTGTTACTATTGTCTATATAGGGAATACAAGAGAAAAATCACAACATCTAAGAAAAAGATTGGAAAAGATAAAAGATTTCGGCTGGGGTAGTGACTCACACCTATAATTCCAATACTTTGGGAGGCTGAGGCTGGTGGATTGCTGAAGTCCAGGAGTTCTAGACAAGCCTGGGCAACATAGTGAAATCTGTTCTCTACAAAAAATGCAAAAAATTAGCTGGGTGTGCCAGTGTGCACCTATAGTCCTGGATAATTGGGAAGCTGAGGTGAGGTGGGAGGATCACCTCAGCCCAGGAGGTCGTGGCTGCAGTGAACCATGATCTCTCCACTGCATTCTAGCCTGGGTAACAGAAAGAGACCTTGTCTCAAAAAAAAAAAAACCAAAAACACAAAAATAAATAAAAGATTTCAACAAGCTAGCTATGCTCAAGATGAACTAAAAAAAAAATTACTTTCCAAAACACTGTCAATAATTTGAAAATAAAATGGAGAAGGAAAAGATCACACTTAAAATAGCAACCACTACTCTGAACTACCTAGGAATAAATGCGATAATAAATGTGTAAGATGTTTGTGAAAAAAAATCATAACATATTTTTCAATATATAAAAAGACTTAACTAATTTAGAAGACATAGCATGTTCTTGTATGGCAAAGCTCATTATAAACATCCTTTTCCTTTTCAAATTAAACCATAAAATTAATGATTAATGGGGTTAATATTTTTAAAATATATCATGAATGAATATACTTTTATATTTTCCCATATCTTTGTGACCTATTCATCTAGAGATCTCCATTGATTTGGGGGAAATGTTAAGATTTTAAAGCAGGAGTTCAAAGAGAAAGAGCCAATATTCAGATTTCAAATTCAAAAATAGAATTTTTGATTCCACAGCAAAGAAACTGTCTTGAAAGCCATGGTTTGTTGAGTGGGGAAGACTGTTTCTAAGTTTCATAAGCTCTCCTTTATATTTCAAGTGAGCTAAATCTGACTGACCTAGATGATAAGGTTTTACTATTATCAACAATGTGGGCAGAATGTTGTGATGTAGTGAAGTTCCCATAACACAAAAGTAAAGGCATAGAAGCCCTTTCCTTTAGAAGAAAAGGTATTTGGAAAGAAGTGACCAAGGTAGAGTCACTGCTTAGATCCCACATGAAGATGATTATAGTATTTTAAAAAATGGAAACAATGTATATATGTATCAATAATAGCTGAATAATATATGGTCATAGAGTTTAAAAAGAAAAAAAAATAATTCAAATATAATACAATAACACTTAGCTAAGGAATTATACCATGAGATTATTTACATTCTGATAAATGTGTATCTACAGTATCGCTTCTAATGGCTACATATTTTGTGTTGTATGAATTTGCCATACTTTTCTATTGCTAGATCCTTAGTTTGCTTCATATCATCATTTTTAAGTCATAATCAACTATTTTAGACATACATCTTTGTACACTTGTCGAACATTTGTTGTTCAATGATTTCCTTAGGATAAATTAATAGAAGTAGAATTCCCAGGACAGAATGCAGCCAACATTTTAAGTCTTTTGGTACATATTAATGGGTAGCTCTCTAAAACAGTTCTACCACCTGTGTGGTCAGTGCTGGGTAAAGTTTTAAACAGGGAGGAAAGAAATGGGTAAACTTGGCTAGAATAATAACTGGAAAAATTGTGCCAGAAAAGGTATACAGACATCCCCAAATAGTTCTCTTGGTGGGTTTTCTATGTAAAGTTCTTATTTCTATAAATGTCTGCAATCGTTGTTGCAGTAGTATCAGTAAGCCTTATTTCATTTCAGATCAAAAGTAGCCTTCCCAGAAAATCAACATATCGGAGTAAATGGTAAGGAGGCATAGCAAAAAATCACCAAAATTGAGGTAAGAGCTATGGATTCATGTCTGAGCCCTATTTTATAGTATCTGTATTGATTTGGGAACGTCAACTTAATCTCTCTTAATGATAATTTCCTTATTGTAAAATAAGAATAATATTATCAGCTCAGCGCATTGGCTCACACCTGTAATCCCAGAACTTTGAGAGGCTGAGGTGGGCAGATCACAAGGTCAGGAGATCAAGACTATCCTGGCTAACACGGTGAAACCCTGCCTCTACTTAAAAAAAAAATTAGGCATGATGGCACATGCCTGTAGTCCCAGCTACTCAGGAGGCGGAGGCAGGAGAATCATTTGAACCCAGGAGGCGGAGGTTGTAGTGATCTGAGATTGTGCCACTGCACTCCAGCCTGAGTGACAGAGCTAGATAGACTTTCTCTCAAAAAAAAAAAAAAAAAAAGGAATAATATTATCTATGACTGTTGGAGTAGTAACATTGTACGTGTGGAAGGACCCAGTACAGTGCCTCGCACAACAGACATTTCATTTTTACTTTGGTTTCCCTTCTAGAAAGCAAAAAACTAAACAAGCTTTATTCAAATAAAATCGATTAAATGGAGAACACTATTAGACATGAGAGAAAATGTGTTGGATGAATCCCAAGACTGCGGCTTGAGTTCTGTAGGTACTTTTCAGAGACACTACCTCCCTGTCACTAACTTCCTATGTGATATTGAGCAGATTGCCAGCTCTTCCCAAAATGTGTTTTTCTTGCCTTTAATGATGAAATGTGCTCTGAATCAAAAGACCTCAACCTAAGACTAATTTTGTTTTTATGTGCATTTTCCTAAAGGCAGGGTTCATAGCTGTTAACAGATGTTCCAACAGATCTGTTATACCGTAATGATTAGCAATGTTCTACAATCTAGATGGTCTCCACAATTTCATCTGTATCTAACATCCTGATTCTGATTAAGCTCATAATTGGCTCTGACTTTGGGTTCAGTATTATTTATTAACATGTTATGAGGCTATGTAGTATTTCAGTGGTGACTTGCCAGCCAAAATTTTAGGTTCTTTCTTGGCCTTCATACCTCCCTGTAGTTTTCTCACAGCCCCTGGGAAAAAGTATGGCCAGGGTGTTTCTACATGAAAGCTTCTGATTACCCGAGTGGTTCCCTAGACTTATTATCCTCCTCATCCTTCTTGGTTCTTTTTTTTTTTTCTTTTTTCTTTTTTTAATGTTCTCTCTCTTGGCCAATTCACCAGAGTACAGATTTAATTAATAGGTGGCAACATACTGCAACTCCCACTGCCAAGATTCATGATTAGGAAAAGAGCCTGTGGGTTTCAGATTTTTGCTTTCTTTTCTCTTTCTTTCTTTCTTTCTTTCTTTCCTTCTTTCTTCTTTCTTTCCTTTTTTGTTTTTCCAAATCAGGCCCCTTATAAAACACAAAATTGTGCTGAGGACAATGCCAGATTTCAATCTTACCATAACGAATATAAGTGAATATTAAAAAGTAAATGGAAGGAAAAATACCAAATGTATACGATTATTCTGGTAACCAATATATTTATTTGCAATGAAAGTGATAGTGTTAGAAGACTGCATCACAGAACTCAGAGAAGTATTCATCCTGTAAATATTTATCAAGGGCCAACAAGGTACCATGCAAGGGGATGAAAAGGACAGAATAATGAACTTGAATTCTGCCTTCAGGGGAAATAATCCATTATCAAGACATGTAAGAGTATATGTATATGCAAATAACAATAATATAAGGTAATAAGTGATAAGCTGCAACTCAATACCAACAGATAAATTGCTAAAGTTGTCCAAGAGTCAGAGGAAAAGCTTTAAAATGGGGGAATGGGAAAGATAAACAGCGGTTACCAACTGAGCTGAATTTTGAGTCACAGTTGAGTTTAGACACATAAAATACTGGTATAAACACATCAAACAGAGGCAAAGGTATGGAAAAAGCAAGGAGGAATTTGAAAGATTTGAGAATTTTTTAGGATATATATTTATTTCAGCTCTAAGTAACATTTCTTGATATCTTAGCGGTAATATACATAAATGGAAGCAGTAAGAAATAAGATGAGATCAAGTCTGTGGCTAGATTGTGGTGGACCTTGAAAGACTAAGTTTTTATTTCACTCTATAAACTCTGAGGAAACACAGAAGGTTTGTAGCCAGGGAAGTAATGTGATCTGAGTTTATATTAGGAAGATTAATATTTGGCAATATTTATTGTAGAAACTAGCTGGGGAAACAGACTAAGCAAAGATAGTGATATCGGTAATACAAAGAGTAGGAAGAGATAGGAGAGAAACTATGAAGGTCAAGTCAGCAATCTTTTCTTTTTATTGAGATGGAATATCACTCTCGCCTAGGCTGGAGTGCAGTGGTGTGATCTCGGCTCACTGCAACCTCTGCCTCTTGGGTTCAAGTAATTCTCATGTCTCAGCCTCCTGAGTAGCTGGGTTTACACGTGCCCATCACCAATGCCCAGCTAATTTTTCTACTTTTAGTGGAAATGGGATTTCGCCATGTTAGTGTGGCTAGTCTCAAACTCTTGACCTCAAGTGATCTGTCCACCTTGGCCTCGCAAAGTTCTGGGATTACAGGTGTGAGCCACCACATCCAGCCTCAAGACCATAATCTTGTCAATTTCCTGGCTGTGAAGGATTAGGAGGAAGGAGAAAAAAAATTTTGACTGCAGGTTTACATCTAAGGATCTGGAGGGCTAATGGAGCTGCAAAAACAGGACGTATGGATTCAGTAAAGACTATGGGACAGGGTTTGGATGACAACAGCCAAACTAGTCATCATCAGTGGCCATCATCAATGCCATTTAGGAAACAATATGCTAACAATGGTACGTTAGTATACATCTTCCAACAATTTCTTTTCACTGTATTTATCTTACAGGTAAATAAATCAGTAGTTAGATAGCTTCCTCTTCAATATCGCCATCTCAAAATACTTAAAAATTGTTATTCAATTTAAAACGAGCTTCATTGCTACCTTTGTGCCACCATAACATCTTACATTTTTGTGTAACACTTGATGGTGTATTTTTTGAAATATTATATAAAATGCTGTCATTTTAAAGTTTTGCTTTTTTATCTCTATTGCAAAGATTGTCATCATTTGATCAAAAATACTAGTACTACTTTATAGTAGAATAAATCTGAGGTTGTACTTATAGAATAAATGCAGCAGCCAAAATGAGTGATGTTAGCTTGGTCGAAATTAGAAAACTTGGGCATATACATGCAACCAAAAAGTGGACACTTACGAATCAACTTCAGTCAACGCATTTCTTGAAAGGTAGAACTGTCTAGACCTTTGTATTTTTCAAAAAGATATATAAATTGATTTTTATGTAAATCTTGAATTTTAATACATTATGCAGATAAGATTGCCCCTTCTGACCATATTAGTGTAACTTCTACTGGACTAGCCTTCACATCATAAAGAAATAAAATATTAAAAAATGATATGAAATGCTGTTTTTAGATCTTTGATAAAAGTGTTTTCAGGACTGCGATCCATGAGTAAGTAAATGCAGTGAGCCAGGATTTCTACCTAGATGCAGGGTCAGATCATGGGACAAGGAAAGAAATCCAAGAAAAGCATGATGGTCTCCCTTAACTTAAAATACAGATGCTGAAATTAGGGGAGGCAAAGGAGGTTGGAATTTCGGATGGCAGAGTACCCAAGGGGAGAAACCTATACAGAAATAGAACTTCAGAAATCTGTATCTAAGTCCACTTGACCTGATGCCACACTGGACACGTGTGATGAAACTATTATACACAGTATGCCAAAAACTACTGGAGACTTTCAGTCTGACAAATACCTAGAGCTTACATGGGGCTGGGAGACATTAAAGTTCTTACTAGCCAGAGTAGAGACAATACATTAAGAACCTAGATATTCAGGAGAGACTCCAGAAGAATCATATCTTAGTATTAGGGCTGAACTAACTCTAGGGTAAAGGCTACTCTAGATCTGCCCTAACAAGATTTTAAAAGTAGACTTGAAAGGAGGACCAAGCTGATTTGAAAATTACTTAATTATCTGCCAAAACAAAGTAGTTCAACGTTCTTTAAAAAAAAGACAAAAATATCCAAACCTAATAATGTAATATTCAACATCCAAACAAAAGTGTTGAGGTATGTAAAGAAAAACGTTCAGCATAACCTGGAAAAATATCCATGGCAGAAATAGACCCAGAAATAACAGACATAATCAACTTAGTAGACTTTATAATTGCTTTCACAAATATGTTAATAGATTTAAAGGAATAACCATAAAACTAATCAGAAAAATAGGATTGAAAAAGAATAAGGCAGAATTTTTTCAGCTAAAAATTATGAAAATAAAAAAATTCCATGAATAGAATTATCAGCACACTAGATAGAATTATCAGCAGATTAGATACTATAAAAAAGAAAATTAGTAAATTTAAAGATAGAGTAATAGAGGCTATACAAACTGAGGAATAGATATTTAAAAGACTGAAAAAAAAATAAAGAAATACACAGTCAGTGATCCATAGAACAATAATAATTAGTCTAACATATATATTACTGAAGCCCAAAACAAGGTGGAAGGAGAAAAAAAAAATTGAAGCACCAGTGGCCAAAGTTTTTGAGACTTTTTGAAAACTATAAACTAACAGATCTAAGAAGCTTGGCAAACTCCCCACGAAAGTAACCACATCAATATACATCAGAATAAAATTGCTAGAAACAGAAGATAAAATAAAATCTTACAAACGGCTAGAGGAAAGAAGAAATTTTACAATAATAATACAATGAAACAAATAAGGGAAACTGCAGACCTCATCAGAAACAATGCAAACCAGAAAAGAAAAATGGAACACCTTTAGAGTATTGAAAGAGAAAAGTGATCACTCTGAAATCCTATATCCTCCAAAAATGAAGGTGAAATAGCAACACTGTGCATATTAAATCTTCGTGTTTGCTGGCCAGGTGTGGCCACTAACCCCCTCCTGGGAGGGGTGCCTGAATGGGATGGTGGAGAGTCCTGGAAGCAAAACAAAACAAACAAAAACTCGGCTAAAGGAACCACAGGGACTATGGTTAGCCCAGGTGGGAATCCCAATCAGAAAGCCTGCATCCTAGAGTAAGAATGACGTCACAATGATGATGAAGGTCAATTACTTGGGAAAGGGAATTCTCATGTGTTTAGGGCACAATGAAGAAGGTTTAGGGATATTAACAGATGTTCTTCCTTAAGAGTATCTATTAGATGATCAATAGCATTACATAGTAGGGGATACAATGACCTTTCCTTTTGAAAACATATCATAATACAATGGATTTGTAAACACTTCAAAAATTATTTTTAAATTTATGAAGTTTGCTGTGGGTTTGGCTGGGGTCTGACTCCACCTCAGAATGGCTGTAGGGAGTTGTAGGTACTTGCTATGTTACTTCCTTCTGTTGACAATTGCATTTTTCTTAATGCTTCATGCTTGTTTTTGAAAACTTGAATAGCACTTGAATTCCTAGGTTACTGGAGAACACAAATTTCAGCGGCAAAGGTTCTGATTTTTAATGCCAGTAGTGAAATTTCCAAAAGACTCTAATTAACATTTAGATTTAAAAAATTTTTAATTGACATATAAAATTGCAGATATATATGGAGTACATAGTGATGTTGTGATACGTATAATGTATAATTATCAGATCAGGGTAATTAGCATATTCATCATCTCAAACTTGTATCACTTCTTTGTGTTTCTAACCAGAATTCAGGTAGCTTTATGAACAGTTATTCCATGAAGACACCCTTATGTCTCCCGTTTTACAAAGCAAGGAAGAGGAGGTGGCCTCAGCCACCAAGACTTTTCATTTGTTCTCCTGGTGGTCTGTGAGAACTCCATTAGACCTCTGAAGAAATAGCCTTCTGCAGAGACAGCTTTAGAACCATCTGCAGGTTTAGCTTTAGAGCAATCATCCTGCTCTCGAATCATCCATCTTTCTCTTTATATCTGAAATCCCCACCACCAAATATTATCCCTCCCTTTTCCTCACCTACCTCAAATCCTGTTAATTATTTTTTGTGAATCTGTCACTGTTTTCTGTACTTATGGCCATGGCTGGTCTTCCTAATCCTAGTTTCTACCTTTAAAAATCATCTTCCTCCCTGCCATCACAGTTATTTTATTCTAAAACTTAGCACTCCTACCTAAATTCATGTATTTTCTCTGAATTAAATTAAGGCCCTTTTATATGGTATTCAAGAATCTTCACAATCAGGTTAATGAAGTCTCCTAGTCTCGTCTCTAGCAATCCTGACCTGACCTTGCGCCCAGTCATCAACACCAAAATAGTCTGTACAAATAATCCACAAATAAAACGTGCTTCACTGCAGCCATAAAATATCTTTCCTGCTTATTGAAATAACTAATATTTGTCCCAGAGAGAAAAGAAAGGATGATAGTTTGATACCATCTGTATTACTGGTAAATGAAAAAAGTCTTGGATTAAAACAATATATATCTCTTAAATTCATTTCTTCTGAGTCAACGAAAAGAGATACACGCAATTCAGACTCTAAAGCAAGAACAGCATGTCTATGCCAGGGACAGGCTTCAGCAGAGATGTTCCTACAAAAGGACTGAGAGGTCAAGAGACTACCCAAGAGGTGGGTTTTTCCAAAGACGACTGTGGGTATCCTATAGTTGTTGGTGTTGAGAGAAGAAGAACTCAGAGAGAGAAAGATAGAGGCAGCTTTTTTACACGTTGATGGTTATTTGGATCCCTTAGAAGAACATTCAGAACTCAAAGAAGTCGAAATTGTTAGCTCTGTTTTCAAATTGCAATGAGCCAAAAAAGTCAAAAGTTGCCTTTCCCTTCAAACAAAGAGATGTTTCAGGAGATAGCAGGCAATTTGATCCAGAATCAGTGTGCTAAAGAAATCATCTTTCGGCAAAGATGAATGAAAGAGAGAGAAACAGGAAAGTCCAAAGTGAGGTTGAGAAGACAGGCAGGGCAGCTGCCCAGGGGAGGGCTTCAGGCTGGCACCCCAGCATGGCTCCTCCAGAATGTCCTCAAAGCCATCTCCAGGAAATACAGTGCAGTTGGTGAGAAGTAAGGCTAACAGAACAGCAATTCAAATCTGAAGGCAAAAGGATGTAGCCCTGGACCCAGAAAGGCGAAGAGCTCTCTTCTTTAAGGGATTTAGGAATTCTTACTTGACAGAAGCCTGGATGCAAATACTGAAACGAGTGGTCTTCCGAAGGGGGGCTAAAGACAGCTCCTGGGTCTGAAAGAGGAAGAGTGGGGAGTCCTCTCTGTGTACCTCAGGCTGAGGTTCACATTGTGAGGGAATCACCTTGGTGGTGATGTGAACGAAGTCTACAGTGTGAACAGCAGAAAAGGAGAGCTCCCACAGGGGAGATGGTAAGGCTGGGAATGGCCCCGGAGATCACACTCTTCCTCTGAATTCCTGAAAGAGAGGAGCGAAAAGCTGAAGAGACCAGTGATGGTGAAAACTTAAGTCTGGGAAACTCTGGCTTCTTTGAAAGTCAAAGGATCTAGTGATCCTGGGCCTTCATTTCTTACCCTGGTCAGTTTCCTTTATTTACTTCACTAAGTTGGCCTCTACAGGCATTTGTATTTATCATCCTACTACAACTATGACAACAGTATGGATTCAAGGGGGTAAACTTCATGGAATTAGCAGAGCTTGAGCTAGAATCTGGTGGAGGGAGTCAGAGGAGAATCTGTGTGTCTGAAGACTTGAATGCAGAATGAAAGCTTTCAACCAAATGGAATGCATTCTCTTCGACTGCGAAAAAATATGGGCCACCAAAAGGATCCCAGAGCAGACTCAGCATCATGGAGCTCTTCACCCAAGAGAACTCTCAAGGATTATGCTCCTATAATGGAGGAGGCCACTTCTATTCCAGCAATGGGAATGGGTTTATGCTGAAATTAATGGGAAAATGGTAGTTTGGCAAAAGAGCAGTGGGTCAGAAGTCAGAATTTCTATTCCTGTTTATTTGATTTGCTTTGTGCTAAAGCAATCTGCTGAAACTCTGGACTTCAGCCTCTTTATCGGTAAAACAAAGGGATTGGACTAAGAACCTCCTCGTTTCTTCAGGCTCAAAAGACTCATGATTCTAAGAAAGGTCACTGTGGCTGGCATCTGGGTGTTCTGCTGGAGCTTAAGGTAAAGAGTGTTTTGTCCGTGGAACTGCGAGGAAATCACATGCTTACTAAACAGATATTTATTGAGTACCTACTATGTGTCAGGCACTAACTCTCCTGGGTGGGAGATACAAAAGTGAACAAAACAAATAAAACTCCCCTGCTCGAACTGAGCTTACATTGTAGTTAAGGGCGAGGAACAGAAAATAAATAAAATAAGACACAATATATAGTATATTTAAAAGTGATAAGTGCCCATAGGCAATGGTGTTTAGAATTGAAGAAGGTTTTTTTTTTTTTGAGATGGAGTTTCGCTTTTGTTACCCAGGCTGGAGTGCAATGGCGTGATCTCGGCTCACCGCAACCTCCGCCTCCTGGGTTCAGGCAATTCTCCTGCCTCAGCCTCCTGAGTAGCTGGGATTACAGGCACCCGCCACCATGCCCAGCTAATTTTTTGTATCTTTAGTAG
>CAUYOR010090440.1:0-27612 GCA_963573925.1 Callimico goeldii | reverse complement strand
CCAGCTAATTTTTTGTATCTTTAGTAGAGACGGGGTTTCACTATTTTGACCAGAATGGTCTCGATCTCATGACCTCATGATCCACCCGCCTCGGCCTCCCAAAGTGCTGGGATTACAGGCTTGAGCCACCGCGCCTGGCCAATTGTCATTTATTGAGTATTGCTCATGTTTTCATAACTCTAGATATTATGTAATTCTCAAGTAAAATCTGTGCTTCTTGCTTTTCTGATGAAAACACTGATGCTCAGTTTGGTGCACTTTCCAAGATCAAAGACATTGTAAACAAGAGAACTAAACTCATATCCAAAGAGGTATCCAGGGCTCAATTATTCTTTGTCTTTCTCATGGCTGCTCAAGTTGGTTCACTTCTCTGTGTTTTAACACCCTTATTTGTAATAATAGATTAATAGCCTGTTTTTATCCCAGATGGTTCAAGTTCTTTTTCCTCCAAATAGGGATACATTTTAAACACAATCTGAATAGTTGTGCAAATTCTCAAGGTTATGACATTGAACAATTCCAGTGTAGTTTCTTTCATTTCATCTTGATTTTTAATATAGATACAGCTGTGATTCTTTAAATTTATTTTAAATTGGTTTATCATATCATAGGATGAAAAATTCAGCAATAACAGGAGTTGTAAAAGTGTAAATGGAGATATTAACAGTGATTTATTTGTGATCATTTATTAAATATATGGAGATACATTTTATAGTTAATGAAATTTGAAGACATACTATTTAAACCTAATAAAATCAAATACATTTAGTTGATTTCAAATTATTGAATAAGATAAAGGAATGAAATAAGTAAGCCAAAAATAAATGCTGCAAGCTGAAAAGATTATTTTTCTTTAGTTCTTAGCTATTCTTAGGGAATGTATTCTTATTATGAATCCTTTTAAATCATGATATTGAACTATCTTTAACAAACTTAAATAAATGAATTCTTTTCCAATGTAACTGCATGTAAAGGCTTTAATTTAATAGGCAACTCACAAAGAAACAAAATGACATAATTTGAAAGAATAAAGTGTAAAATTGATAACATTGTTTATGTACTGAATGAATCCTCCACACTTTCAAATATGAACTAGAATACTAATAACGCAGGTGAGTCTGATGACTTTTGCAGTCCTCAGATGTTTGATGAGAATAGAAGAAAAAATAGGCATGAGGCTAACATTCAAATTCATTGCTACTATTTTTTTTATAAAATAGATAATATGAACTTCCCAGCTTACAAAAGAAACTTTTCTTAAACATATTTTTTGTGTGATTTTTTTTACATGTTATCTTTCAACCTTTAAATTTAACAATAGGGATTGGTTTATGTTCACATCTTTTTGTATGTGTGGGCATGTGTATCTTCTTTGAGGTTGGTTGTGTGTTTAAAGGAAAAATGAATTATTTGAGCACTTTAAGTATACATAGTGTAAAGTTTGCAAAAACATTTTAGGAAACCTGGAAAAAAAGTGAATATACCAGAAAGAGAAAACCATTGATTTTAGTTTAATGACAAAAGTCATTAACAGATAATTCTCAAAAGAAGACACACATATGGCTAACAAGCACATGAAAAAATGTTCAACATCAATAATCATTAGAGAAATGCAATCAAAACCACAATGAAATACCTCCTCAAACCAGTCAGAATGACTGTTTTTTATTAAAAAGTTAAAAAATGACAGATACTGGCAAGGTTGCAGAGAAATGCAATGCTTGTATAATCCTGGTGGAAATATAAATTAGTTCAGCAACTATGGAAAGCAACCTGGAGATTTATCAAAGAAGTTAAAACAGAGCTACTGTTTGTACCAGCAATCCCATTACTGAGTATATATCTAAAAGAATATAGATTATTCTACCATAAAGACACACACACACATACATACAATGCAGCACTATTTACAACAGCAAAGACATGGAATCAACCTAGATGTCCATAAATGGTGGACTGGATGAACAAAATGTGGTACATATATATTAAAAATACTATGCAGCCACAAAAAAGAATGAGATGATGTCCTTTGCTTCAACAGAGATGCAGCTGGAGGTCATTATTCTAAGAAAATTAATGCAGGAACAGAAAACCAAGTATTGCATATTCTCACTTATAAGTGAGAGCTAAATACTGAGTACACATGGACACAAGGAAGGGAACAATAGATACTGCTGCTTAGTTGAGAATGGAGGGTTAGAAGTGGGTGAGGATAAAAAAAAGTACCTGTCACATACTATGCTCACTACTTGGGAGACAAAATAACTGGTATACCAAATCCCAGGAATGTGCAATTTACCAATGTAACCAACATGCACACGTACTTCTGAACCTAAAATAAAAGTTGGAAGGAAAAAAAAGGAATAGACCAAATTCCACTTAAGATTCATGCGAACCAATATAAAAGAATATTGTTAGCCTCATTTTGAAATGAAATAATCTCTTATTTTAGTCTATAATTGTGTGTGTTAGTGTGTGTGTGTGTGTGTGTGTGTGTGTGTGTATAGATAGATACATATTTAGTCCTTTGAAGCAGAATACTATATATATATAATTTATCAAAAGACCAAAAGAACATTAATACTTTACAATAAACATTAAGCACAAAAACTATTTATTGGGGTTGGGGGAAATGTATGCATTTGATTGCTAGTGATTGTGGATACAAGCAGTTGTGAATTTAGGTACTAGCATAGTGCCATGCATGTAACAGCACCTGGCATAGTGCCATACATGTAACGCAGCGCCTGGCATAGTGCCATGCATGTAACGCAGCGCCTGGCATAGTGCCATACTTGTAACATAGCGCCTGGCATAGTGCCATACTTGTAACATAGCGCCTGGCATAGTGCCATACATGTAACACAGAGCCTGGCATAGTGCCATACATGTAACACAGCGCCGGGCATAGTGCCATACATGTAACAGCGCCTGGCATAGTGCCATACATGTAACACAGCGCCTGGCATAGTGCCATACATGTAACACAGCACCTGGTATAGTGCCATACATGTAACAGCGCCTGGCATAGTGCCATACATGTAACACAGCTCCTGGCATAATGCCATACATGTAACACAGCGCCTGGCATAGTGTCATACACGTAACACAGCGCCTGGCATAGTACCATACATGTAACACAGCGCCTGGCATAGTGCCATACATGTAACATAGCACCTGGCATAGTGCCGTACATGGAACATGTAGTCAATAAATATTTGTTGACAAAGAAGGCATAACTGAAAATTTGATTTTTGTGTTACAAATGGACCTTTAAAAAAAAGTCAATACACCTCCCTCCTTTCCCATTGAAGTGATTTGTTTATACAGTCAGAACTTAATAGTATCACAGATATTGTGTCCGTGTGCAATGATTACATTTTATTTAAACTGCTGTTTGTGAAAATCCATACAGAGTAACACAAATTAAAACAAAGTAGAACTTTAGATAGCTTTCATTTTACATAATATTACTAAGCACTTCTAACTTTTTCTTCATTTTCATTACGTCTCTTCTCTTATTTCTATATAAATTTTTATAAGAAAGACCTCCAAACGCTTCTCACTTACAGATTTAGCTTAAATAAAATTCAGTCATACAAAAATAAACCTTGGTGTTTCTGAGAAATTCTTATTGCTGCTACCATCAAACTCGTTTAATCATCAATCTTGTACGATGTATAATATATTTGACATCATTATTAAAAAATGGAAAATTATAAGACATAAGAATATTTTTTTCTGAAATAAAGAGTATTGTATCTGTTAAATCAAATCTAGCAAATCAATTTAATGTCAATAATTAACTAAATTCCAAGAAAAACAGACTAATTGAATGACCTCTAAAAATTATGAACAATAGTGCTAAACATAACCTTCATACAACTGAATTAAATATAATGATATAAAATTCTCATGAATTTCAAGTTAAATTGTTAAATTTAACAGATATTAGTATAGCCAACATGACATGAAACACACATAAGAAGTAAGAAAAAGACAGACTTAAATACAACAAATTATCTCTGAGCACTGCTTATGTGGAAATTAAATTTAAAACATGTTTTTCTATAATGCCCTCAATTTTTTTAAATGTCCTCATCAACTGCTAACTACTTAATGGCTACTTAGTAATACTTTTTATATACCTCAACCATAACATAATTATTTCTTCTGCCTTTGGATACTCCCACCTTTTTAAGGTTGCTTTCTTTGAAACAAAACTTATTTGTATAACAATACCAGAAATTATTCACAGAGCCATCTGGGACAACAGACATGTCCTTTTAGAACTTTCTATTAGTAGAATAAGTAGATTCATTCGGAAAGTCACTTTAGGATAATACATATTTTGAATATTTACTTGCATGTTCTATTTGTAGAATAATTTATACATGGACTATGCAAATTTTAGAACATTTTAAACACTATAGGTATTTTAATAAAGTTGCAGAGTAGCAAGTTGTTAATATTAAACTAGAATTTTGAAAAGCAAAAGCTTCCTCTGTACCCTTGACCATCTAATTTCTTTGTTTACATGTCAAGACAGACAAAAACTGTGTTCCATGGTAACATTTAAAATTTGCCCAAAATTTTAAAGTCCCATATATTTTAAATCTATAGTCTGGAATATTTTGATAATAGTGTTAAGCAACACTGAAAAAATAAAATTTTCTCATATTTTATTCCAGTAATCCTGATTGATAGTAATTTAGGTCACTTAATTACTTCTCATAATCAAGGAAAATTGAATCTCAATGTTTTTACCCTTCGGAAAAACTTCTACAAAGCTCCAGTTAATGTGCTTTCCAGGCTATAACAAAGAAGCGTACCGTACCTCTGATGCTGCTGGTTGCTGCAGATGTGGTTGGGCTGGTTGTTATGGCTACAGTGGTTGTGACTGTTGCAGTGGTAAGTGAGGGGATGGTAGTAGTGGGAAGCAAAGTGTTGGGAACATCTGGTGAGTGGAAAAAAACAAAATATAAAACAAAATCATATCATGCAAACAAAAGAGAAACACAAATGATTCAAATTATAAATACATATAACTTATTGAGGTTTAACTTTAACAAGTTTCAACAAAATATCAGGTACAAAACTGACTGTCACACAATTCTTGTCATTCTTTTTCACCTCTTTTTCATACTCCAGCACAAAGCAAAGACTTGGAGCAATGTTTGAGAATAAGCAGGTCGTTTGCAATATTTAGAGTAAAATGTAAAATGACAAGAATTCATTTGTTCACTGAGTCATTTAAAAAGTTTGACATGCAGTAGCAAAATACATGTAGGTGAAACAAAAAATAACATGCTTTGTCAAAGACTTAACAGAACACATAGAGAAATAAACACATATATCACTATATAAGATTAACAAAATGTTAACGATGAATGTGTAAATGCATGTTAAATGCGTTTCAATTTTTTTTTCTTTTAGAAAGACTTAATGATAGGAAATGAGAGCAATCTTTAGAAACAAACAAACAAAAGAAGCCAATTGTTATTATTATTGTTATTTTGCTTCTCTTGTTCTCACAAATGATGTTAATGCACAGTTTAGAGTCTTGCAGTTCTTACCCTTGTTAGGTGGTAACGCCTTCTAATAATTTTGCAGTACCTAGGAGTCTTTAACAAGTATTGAGTCAACTAGCATGGCACCAGATATTCTGAAAGGTTTATGATTTGTTTTAATATGGCATACCTAGGAGAGGTTACTGAATATATACTTGAATTGTAACATTGGATCTCTAACCCCTAATTAGTTAAGTTGCTGGAAGTTAACAGTAGCTTCCAATACAGAGAAAATAAACCCAGAAAGAATAGTTTAGTGTTTTATGCACAAATCCTCTTTCCTTTTCCTAAAAATCAGCTGAAAATATGAAGAGCAGCACAGAGAACTTTGAAACAGTGCAGCCAATGTCAAGCCATGAGAACTTCTGCAAGATCCTCAGAGAGTCAAATCTTGTCTGAAGTGAATACACAAGTAATTTACACAGTGAGGAAATTAGAAACAGTTTCCAAATTACCTATAATTACTGTGCTGAGATTTGATTTCATGTTTGTTACACAGCCCCCATACATTCAGAGTGTTGGACAGATTATTTTGCTATTAAAAGGCTTCCTGTCATTCTCTCAGTTAAAGTCTTTGAATCATACCAAACATTTTCTAATACTTTACTTCTGATAAATAGCCCTACTCAATCTGTAGACTATACCCGCTGAATTCTCTACACTGGATACACCAGAAAACCGCATGAGATCGCTCTCTTATCTTGAATATTGATGTTTACACCTGTTTTTCAACAGAGAAAATGCTTCCTGGACAGTCAAATTAAGAAAACAACCTTCTGAAAACTCAGTGGTGCTGCATTAATCACTAGGGAAAATGGGTAAAGCCTGGAGTGCGATTTATCATTATCATAAAGTAGAACTGACTTTAACAACATTATAAATGAAAAAAAAATATATATGTATATGGATAAATATGCTTCTTGTTTACTAATTGTTATAGTAACCGCTTATTTCAAGGTAAGATTTCTTAAAAGGCTTAGGCAGACTGGAGGTAAATGAAAACATTTTAATTTCAACTTTTATACATATCTAAATAGAAAATAATACATTATTTGTTAGCAAAACTATTTGCTTATTATGATCTCAAAATACATGCATTTAATAAATGCAAAGGCCAATATCTTCCAAGGATATCAAATTTAAGAACAAACAATAATACTAGTCATTTAAAACTCCATGTAAATGCCCTGATATTTCAAAATTTATCACAGATTATAACATATTATCTTATTTAATATCATATAGTCCATTAGAATACAGTTACATTGGATCTTATTCTAATAAGAAAAGTAGTCTTTCAAAATAAGCCCCATCATTGGATTATTAAGAGAGGGAATACAAATAACAGGATTTTGTTTTGTTTTTAGTTTAGGCAAAAAAAATAATAATAACTGTACGATTTGGAGTTCCCCCAACCCCTACCCCACTCATTCCACGTCAAAAAGTACAGGTAATAATAAATCCTGAATTGTTTTAAAGGCATTCTATGTATTTTCAAGTACTATGAGCATTCTTGTATAAAGTAAACAACATCTTTATTTCTTACAAGTGCAAAAATGTGTTAAACATATGTTTTTCTAGGTTAATACTCCAATAATTTAAAAAGATGAGTAGTTTTAATAATTGTGAATCCACTTTAAAACAACATCTCTAGAATCTTTTAAAATATCCAAACAGAAAACATTACAAATTATTATTTACATATAACCTGGTCTTTTTCATCTCTTCAGCATCAACTCCTACCCTCCTCTCTGATTTCATATGTGGTTAAAAACAAAATGACTGAAAGTAATTTGGTGAAAAGTGCCAATATGACAATCGGGTTTGCAAAATGACCTGCCATTAAGAAACCTATGCCTGTTACTGTTAAATGTTTTTACTACTGGCTTCATTTTGTTCTGTGTGTACTAAATACTGGTTCAACATTAACTTATTAATTCTGTTAATAGGACAAGGTAACTTGCAGTTACACTAATATTTTAAGTAATTTACTTAATATGACATGACAATGTTGGACTATCTTAATATATGCTTTGTATGTTAACATCCTATCATTAATCAAGGGATATTTGAACAACGATACCAAGACAACTATATATACAACATTGTCAAATTTATGGCATGTGATGCATAATTTATGAATATTGAAATTTAGAAATGATAACCATCCAATACACAGCTCAATTTATATATTTCACCTCTCATTTCAACACTGCAAAAGATGGGCTCATTTTGTTTGTTTGTTTTCCTTGAAGAGTATATTAATTTAACCAACTATAATTGCATTTGCCTGAAATAAAAGTGTAGTTGTAAATAATAGGCTCAGCACTTCGACTTTACAAAAGAGATTAATTGTGTTGTATTATATAGTTTGTATTTTTATATGTTAAGGTATAAAGAGTGAAGAGTCAGCTATTGATTAAATATATAGCTAATAAAAAGGTATTTGAAATGTGAACTGAGAGTAACTAAATTTTATCTAGAGTTGACTAAAGAAATTACCAATTATACATAAATTATTTGTACATAATTTAAATCCAAATAAGGTAAGTTTCAATGAGGTTAATCAAAATCAGAATTTAAAATATTCTCATTAATAAGAAATTTGTTTGCTATCTAATCTAACAATAGTTTGCAGGCTGTTAAAAATTTTTATCACAATATATAGGAATGTGTAGTGACAACTTCTCTGAAATCAAGAAATAATAATATAATAATTATGTGTTTTAAATTTATTTTGCAAATTGATTCTCATCACATACTAGATAGGACATTAAATGAATTCATAAAGATCCAGTTTTCATTACCTACACTTTAAATATATTGTTATACACACACACACACACGTATGTATAAACTTTAAATATCTCTTTATACACACACACACACGCACACACAAACACACACACAATTTACGTAAAGTCTGGACCTCTATGTGTATATATATATATATATATATATATATATATATGCGTGTGTATATATATATACATATATATGCAGAAATTTTCTTTAAAAGAAAATGTGAGCATTTTTATCTACAGGAAACTAAGGAAAGTAAAGGTTCCAAGATATGAAAATATCTGCTTATAATTTTGACTACACAGAAAGTTTGAATTATAATCAATTATAATTTTCATTTTACTTATCACATATATAAAGTACTGTTTTCATGTAAAAAAGAAAATTCAGGAGTATTTCAATAACAGGCAGAACCCCAAATCCAGTCAATTGAAAAATTTCATAATTGTTCACACAAAACCTAAGTAGGCTGCAAAAGTTATTATTGTGAGTGAATGTTGGGTTGCCAGCAAATGCAGTATAAATAATCTGGGTACTTCTCTAAGAACCCAGGCACATGCAGAAGTATAATTTCAGCTAAAACAACACATTTGTTGAATCAGGAAACTAAAATCTGTGAACAGGACCATGACTAAACTTTAATATGATGAATTCATCAGTCTACCGTCTCTCCTGCTCAACCTGTGTGACTCTGCTCAGAACTCCAAAAGCACACCCAACACTGTGTTGAGGCAGCCATAACGTTAAGGTTTCCCGTAACAACAGGGGCTAGAGTTACTCAGAGCATACACTTCTGGCTTGTTTTTGTTATTTTTCAAGTGCCAAGTTAACGTAGAGAAAGAAGCTTAATCCTAGGATACACAAAGACATCTGCCTCTGACCTAAGTGCTGTCTCCATTGACAGAGCTAGACATAGCTCTTTCTGTTCTTTGTCCTGTAGGTTCTCAGAGGCACATCCTGTTTCACATTTGTTATCTCTTTCATGTCCATCCTTTAAATCCTGGTTTAAGTAAGATCTCATCTGGAAAGCACGCCACAGTTCTGCAAAGAGTTAATATCTTCCCTCGAGCTTTTAAGCACTTTGCAGACACCCACATTCATGTTCATATTTGTGTGTTTACTTCTCCCAATAAACTGTAGGCTCAGTATTATAAATTCACGTGTTCTTGTCTTTTAAAATATCACTTTGTCTTAGACAAATATACTCTGACCCAATCCTTCATTAGCTTTTCATCTCAGAACAACTGCCCTTCTTGATGCACCTAGTAACCTGCTACTCTCAAATCTCAGCCTGATTTCTATCTGCTTTGTGAAGACTTCCTTGAACAACTAAGTCTCACCTAATTTCTTTTCACCACCCATTGTGCTTTTGAGTCTATCTACTACTTCCTTCACTTCCTCTCATCCATATTCCCATGACCAATAATGCTTCCATTCATAACATACTGCTATGAGAAGACCCAGAGTTATGTGTATCCCTCTACTTCCATATCCATTTCTGTCCCTCAGTGGAAAACACAAATTAAAAATGTATGATGTTATAATAACATTTTCAAATTTGCTCTAGTTTGCATAATCAATTTGTAAACTCTATTATTTTCACTCTTTTTAATAATAAAGTATACAGTGCAGTACATTTATTATACCTCAAAGCTCTTCATAAAATCGGGGTTGGAAATTGAGAAGCTGTAATATTTATTTGACACTTAACATATATTGCTTGTATTAATTTTCAGGAACAAATGAGAGTAAGATAACAGAGAATAACCTTCACAGTAAACTTCTGTGCTTTATCAGGGTGCCTAGCTCTATGCTTTCAATTTAGCAGGTGCTTTTTGATTCTGTTTGTTTTAAGAGATGTGGTCTTGATATGTTGCCCAGGCTGGAATGCAGTGGCTATCCACAGTCATGGCCATGGTGCACAACAGTTCTGAATTCTAGACTCAAACGATCTTTCTGTTTCAGCATCCTGAGTAGCTGGGACTACAGGCATACAGCACAGCACTGGAAATAACAGGGGCTTTATCGGTAATGTCACTACAGATGATATTGACAATGATACAGTAGATAGCAAATAGTATCATTCTTAAAAATATGAATCAGTAACTGAAGCTTATACTTGGTTAATCCCTGAAAAAAAAAATGTTGCTTCCCTCTCCCTTTTATCATGTGTGAGGTGATTTTTTTGTAATTCATTTTGAGAGTCTTCCAGTCAAAGGGAGTATTAAAAAAATAAAAATGCAGCATACGGAATAATTTTGTATTTTAAATGCAGGTTTTCAATGTTTTTAAAAGCATTAGAGCTCTAAATCATATCATCCAACTAAAAACAATAGAAAAGTGTCTTTTTCTTTCTATTCTAATGAAGGATTTTTTAAAAAATGCCACCACATTTTGTTATTGGAGCTTATTAGAGCACAACAGATCCTGTATAACCTTGTCAAAATGAAATCAGTTTGAACAAGCACTGTATCCGATAAACTGAAGAGTGGTACAGCACCTTTTTTCCAATAACGAGCTTTTCAGGTTAAAGGTATGTTCTGTTCTCTACAAATGCAGTGTACAATAATTTCTAACTTGTCAACCTGTTTTGTTTTCTGGCAGTTTCTCTTTTTAAAAATGGCATTCAGAATGGATTTTTGAAACAAAATTAAGTCTAAAGATTCCCAGAAGCCCAAGCTGCCTGTTTCTCTCCAAGGACTACTGTTCAATCGGGAGAAAAATTGCTACCATTTAGACTGGAATCCATATGTTTACTTCCTTTCTACTTTGTCACTAATGCCCTCTGCCAGGGGTGGTCCCAGGATAGTACAGAATAAACAAAAATTAAGAGTTATTAGGGGAGATGCGGAACTGTTAAAATTTGAGGTATATAATTAGAATTACTATCATAAGATGTGTCTTTTTTTGGTGAAAGGTATTCACATTTCCTTATCCTAAAAAGTAACAGGGCATTTTTCCTTATTACTAATTGCACTGACTGACATTGGAAGCAATTGTAAGAGGAAAGTTTACTTTATTTGCTTTTGCTTGTGTGAAAAAAAGGAAGTTAATCTGCTCACATTATGATCAGCTACATGCAGCAGCCTATTGGATTACAGCGTAAATGTGGATAACAGCACCGAGCCTCTTACTTAGGTGAAAAGCACCAGCTTGAGAAGGCCCCAACTCACCAGTATGCCTCCTCCTCAACAGTCATACAGTAACCCCATCTGCTTCATAAAAAGGAACCCTTTTAAAACTCGTATTTGAACAAATCCCTTTTCATCCCTCTGATAGCTTCCACTGGTTTCTCATATTAAATGGAATCCCTATACAATAATAATAAAAAAGCTGTTCTCAGAAAATGAAAAGTACTGCAATTTTAAACTGTAGGCGGTAACTGTCAGTTCTATGTAATTACAAGAAAAGTTTATGAATAAAATCAATGCATTATTTCAAAAAATGTATGTATTTTTTTTCTTTTATAATACTGTTTTACATTCCAAAGTGACAAAAGTAAAGTGAAATTGCAAGTAGAAAAAAACATGCATTTGAAGTGGATTATCCTATATCGTTTAGCTCTGCCTCCTTCAACACTGTGAGCCCTTTCCTACTCTTTCCTTAAAATACTCTACCTAAAGGTAAATCACATGATTTTGTCCAATACTTCAAGTTGCGTGAAAATGTAAGAGAAATTACTGTCATCCCTTAAAAGAAAGACATCAATCAACTATGAATACACACAAGGAGAACCGATATAGTAGAAAAATACTGACTGAGAAATCCGAATATTTTGATTGTTCATGTAGGCTCCGTGATAAAGTAGCTGAGACATTTGGCACATCATTTAACCTCTGTGCATCTATGCCTCCTCATCTAAAAATTGAAGACTTTCTATTTTGTCATTTATATAATCTTTTGGACTAAGTTTTTAACGATCAATCAGAGTCAATCTTCTAAAAGCAAAGCATCTTCACTCAAAAAATTATACATGCCAAAATATGTGCACATGACTTCAGGAGATACGGGAGTTCATAAAGGTGTTTGTTCAGATTCAAAATACAGTGAAGCAAATACATTTGTTGCCTCCTATTCTATAATTATTTCAACTGCAGAATAGTCCCATGTATATAAGAAAAAATGATCTTAATATTAATGTGTTTTAAAAATATTAAGATTAGTGAACATTTCAGAATACAAAAATTACTCTTCTCAGTAAGCCATACATATTTAAATAGAGTATGCTTATGATTAAAAACTGTTTTAAGATTTTTTGCATGACAGGTTTTTCCATTTTTATCTTTTATTCTCTAAAATAGTTGCTTAACCCATACTAGGGTATATGTTTATATTACTCTGTAGATTTATCACCATGTAACTTACCCTGAAGTATGTTTCAGGTTTATCTTGATACTGCTTCTTATTTAATATGCAAATTTCATCAAAGAATAAAGTAGCTTCCAGAATCCTGAAGGAGCATTTTTGAGGATGAACTAAACTGTGCTACATTTTGGAGGGTAAAGAGAGTACTATGCCCACAGCAGTAATTTTAGTGAATTCTAATTTTGACATGTGTTTGTTGGCATTTAAAACGTTTGTATATTGCAGCTATGTGAGAAAGAGATTCAAGGTGTGGGAGTGTGGAAGTAGGGAGCCTATTAGCCAGTTTTTAAAAGTAATAAAATGAATCCAAATGCAATATTGTATCCTGTAATACAAAAGGTTAGTTAAATAAAAATTAAATGAGATGGCAATAATGTTTCAAAGATTGTTACTATACCCTTGCTAACCTATTATCTAATAAAATTATGAAAGTCTATTTACAGGTACATTTTCCACATCCATGTTAATAAATAGATCAACTTTGACATATCCTTAGAACAGAATACCTGAATAAAATTAAAAATATTAAGAGGAGTTGTGAATAAACACCTGTTGAGCTTCACTTGTTATATCCACTCCTATCACCTGTATTCCTAATGGTCAGAGCTCTCATGAGCAGCCAGGTTTCTCTTATAAAAGGTTAAATTTCAGTTAGCAAAGTCATTTACCTGCAAAAATATGAAAACATATGTTTGGAGTAAATTGCAAGGCTCTTTAATTGCAAACATTTTTATTAGAAAAATTAATTAATCTATGCACAGTATATGCTGTGAATTACTTAATTCTATAAGGCCCATTTCAGATGGGTTGCTAAGTAAATACGTCTTTTTTTCCAATATGGAATAAAAACTAAAAGTTATTTTGTTGACCAAGAAATATCAATTATTACCCTGATTTTGCCCAGAAGTCAAGGCTGTTTGTGTGTGTGTGTGTGTGTGTGTGTGTGTTCACATATATATATATCTGAACACACACACACACGCATCTGTATATTCATATATGTGTGTATATATGTAGATATCAGTATGTATGTATATATGCATATGTGTGTATATATACACACATATTGCTTCACTAAATTTTTTTCTCTTGAAAACAGGGAGAGACAGTCAGAAACAGATTTAATTATTAATTAAATATTTATTGAGCACCTACTATTCAAAGGCATATTTAAAATGCATATTTACTATGCATAAAGTTTCTGTCTCCAAGGAGGTCATAGTCGAGTGTGAGGACATAAAATACATTCACATATACAGATGGTATATACATGTATGTACCATATATATGGTACATACATAGGCATACATATATACATACACAAACATATGTATACACACACACATAGCTAAATTATCACATAATGATAATGCCCTGTAGAGAATGTAAATGAAGATGTATGTGACTGGGGACAATTTAGATAGTAGCGGACAAAAAAGGCCTCACTGAGAGATCGCATTTAATCTAAGATCTGAATAAGAAATCAATCTTGCAAAGACCAGCATTCTTGGCAGCATTCCTTGTGCATCCTGCACAAGCATCCAGGTAGAGGCCAAATTTCTAAACTGTGAATGACCTTGACAACTTAGAGAAGTCGAAAGAGGACCAGAGGAACAGAGGTGGGTGTGTGAAGAGCGATGAGAGATGTCACTGATGTGGGCAGCAGCCATAAAACGCAGGGCTTGGAAAAGTAGGACAATGAGGGTTTGTGTTTTATACTAAGGATGATAAAATGCTTTTGTGTAAGTTTAAATGGGGAAATGACATGAAGAGGTATGCATTTAAAACGTTTATATATTGCAGCTATGTGAGAAAGAGATTGAAGGTGTGGGAGTGTGGAAGCAGGGAGCCTATTAGACAACACTTTAGTAGTCTAGGCCAGCGTGGATGATAGAGAGAAGTGACCACGTTGGGATCGGGGTTTGGAAGCAACGGTGATGGAGCTTCACGATGAGTTGGAGAGAAGCGGAGAATGGAATCAAAGAACATTTTTAGATTCTAGAACAAGTGCATATGTTGTTATAGTATTTATGAAAACTGCATTGTAAGAAGCTACAAGCAGGTTTTATGGAAAAGTCTGTATCTTCTGTTTAGGAATGCCGTGGTTTCTGAAAACGAATGTCAGAATTTCCTCCCATCAGCCATTGCATATTGCTTGAAATCTCTAACAAATGAGCCAATCGACACATATATTCAGATAGAAAGGCTCTTGAACATTTTGGTAAAGCTAAAGCCTAGGGTTATTTGCACATAATCAAATCTAGAAGGACCGAGTGCCACAGATTCTACCCTTCTGTTTACCTTATTATATACTACAACCGAGAGAAAAGATTATATGTAAATAATGTGAGGAAATCTTTTTTAATGATGAAATTGTTTAGTGATAGAAGGCAGGAATGAGAGTTTTTCCTATGTGCATTTCACTCTGTGATCCATCCAGCACACAGAAATTTTTATTTCAGAATGGTATTTCGCCACATGATTTTTACTCTAAAAGCAGAAACCTTAATGTATCCACTTAATGCTCATCTTAAAACAAAGACATGTAATTAAGCCTTAACTCTGTGTTGAGTGTGTATACACACACACACATACACACACACACCCCTTTTTAGATGTGTTTTATACTGGAAATAGTGCACCTGTCTCTACTATTTTATGCCATTCCATTTCTCTCTGCAGAGTTCAACAGCATATTCATCCAGTCAGATGTACACCTTTCCTACAGGCATCAGAGCTCTCCCTGCTTATTCATGTCCAGAAATGATAGCGTTTTATCTTGGCGATTAAAGAACATACTGTTTTAAGAATCATCCAACTAGTTACTGCCTGGAAACTCTCAACCAGAGATGAGAGCAGCAACCACAGGGCTCTTCCATTAGCACACTGTTTGTTGCTCCATATGGATGTCTTTTCCACCCTTTTCTTCCTCTGCTGTGTATTTTCCATCTAGGCTACTAAGAAAAATGCTCCAAAGGAAAAATTCTCATTATGAGTACACAGAATTAACTTACCAACTGGTAGGTCTGTTTCCGTGTGAGGGAACAGATTTTAGCTGAATCCCTTTTTAATGTTTGCTTGGCTTTACATCTGTCCATAATCCAGCCTTTTTTTTCCTTCCCCACCCACCCATATGATCCAGAAGATGTACTCTTAGTTCTCAGTGTGACCTGTAAAGATCACCTTACCTAAAAAAATCATGTAGCCTCTCAATACTTCTAGATGTTTTGTTGCTGGATAATTTAGCAGTAAATGCACGTTGCAGAGGCTGGCAACCTTCTAGCCTAGCTACACATTTACTATGAAGCACAGAAGGACATTTTTCATTTTATTGTGATGGAAGTTTTCATTAACTTTCAGACCATTGATAATCATGACATGAATACATGTAAGGTATTGCTTTGTAAGATTAGGGATGTATTATCATAATCATGTTTGCTTAGTTCTATGGTAAGAAAAGTTCAAAAACAATTTTAAGGTATTCCTTAATTATGTTCCTAATCTGTTTCTTGATGATTACTACATTCACTAACATATGCATTATTCTGCTAAATTTAGGGTCAGGTACTGATTACTCTAAAGGAACTGAATTTATACTTTGCACATCTGCTACATATTTGGAAAAGATGATAAATGGAGAGGAAACGTCTGTTAACGTGAAAATAAAGATACCATCCATGACTCAATTTTTCCTCTCCCACAGTAAGAAAATTAATCGAAATGGAGAATCACTACCCAGGATAGAAGAGTGAATCTGTGTCTTCACAGAGTCTCTGAAAACGATTTATGTCTACACGAGCAGCAAAGCTTGGACATTCACCTCGATGCAGTAGTTTGTGATATCTACGTGTACAATTTTCTGTCTTTCAGTACTTTTTGACATTTATTATTAACAATAAAATCTGAGTTAAATGAAATTAGCCATCTTAATGATTCTTAGAAGCTAAATAAGCACATTTAATATCTTAGTACCTTTCAGTAGACCAAAGCATATAGACATTTCTAATAGTATAATTCTCTATTACAATTCCAAGACTCCAGAACACTTTTTTATATCAAAAATCCTACCAGCTAACAATAAAATATGATGTAGCCTATTCTCTATATATGTTACTTCTGAAGTAAATTATCTTGGAAACATAAAATCAGCATCATATTTCCATCACTCTTTAATAAACACATGAACAAATAAACAAAACAAAACATAACAGTCAAGTGATGTTTCACCAAGACAAGGTTTATCAGAAATTGTGATAAACTGATGAGCGGGACAAAAATAGAAGCTTGATTCTATCTTATCATATAGCATCATAATACTAATTATAGAGATTTTACTTATCGTACTTGGTTGCAAAAATACATTTTACTGGAAAAACAAAATACATACATGTAAAGAAAACTAAGCCTGTGGAAAGGTGCATAGTGGGCAATTTCATTCTAAATGATAGCAAGAGTTAAGATAATGAAGGAGTGATGAATTGTTATATAAAACTTATTAAGGAGAAAAATAATGAAGGAAGGACATAAGTTAGAGCAGTCATAAAATAATTTTAGCACTCACATGGAACTACTATGGTAAAAGGAAAAGTAAATTTGAAAAGGAAGAGAGAATATTACAAAAAAAACTTTATGGAATAGGCATCTCAACTCTGCTCTAGCTGTGAGACAACCTGAGTTCTCCCCCAAAGCTCTGTTCATGATACGTGTTACCCTTGTCTATAATCTGGACCTGTCACAGAGAGTACAGCTATTGGCAGAAGGAGAAATGAGTTACTAATTTTTCTGTTGGTATTACTGTATTTCTTCCCAGATCCTGGGGAGGCTTTGAGCATGGAGGTGATATTAAAAAGTTGCAGCATCTCTGTCCATTTCCCATTTGTATTTTGAGGAGTGGTTATTAATTTATCTAATGAGTTTAAAGTCCGGTAAAAGAGACATTGGGAAAGCTAAGAGGGAAGAAATTTAGGGTGTTCTTTCTCAAAGCTTCCCAGGTGCTGTACACTCTGACACTTTTATCAGTGTATTTTTAATCAATTGATGATAAAGAGAAATACATGCATTGCTTCTAATCAAAAAATAAATTAGCAAAAGGCCATTGGTCATTTCCTATAGCCGTTCCTTGCATGACAAAAGGTATCGACTATGTTCTCTACAGTGAATGGACATATCCAGGGAATTTCTGCTTCAAGAGAAGATATTCAATCTACATTCTCTGAACTTGATGCTGCATTAGAGGAAAAGGTTGACTCTAACTTATGTTTTTTTATATGATCAATTTGTTATATTGTTGAAATTTTAAGACATTTTCTATCATAGCAAAAATTTAGAATTTTCTAATTTTTCAATAGTATTAACTTAATTTAATGTTATGGGAAGCTTTCAGGGAAGATTATGAGCAATAAACTGTACACAACTCAGGAGTAAGTTTCTTACCAGAGCCTTGCAGTTTGATTGCCCTTGCTATAATAAGATTACTAGAAAGATAATAATAATAGTAGTATAATTTATTATATATCTGTATTACTGGCAGTTTGTTGATTAATTTCATTTATGATGCTGGTCATAGTGTAAATGAATGTATTAATTATTTGTCTATGATTATATATATTATATTTACATTACTTTAAACATTTTTATAATTATACTTAAATATTTATAAGTAAAAATGATTTGTTACTATTTTTAAACATTCCACACAGTTGGAATTACACAGAGTGTGAACATCTACAACATTGTATGACAATCTTCCTATACTCCCTATATCCCTTCTATTTTGTTTTACAATTATCTAAACACTTAACTTATCTTCCGTATTAAACCTATCTTCTATAATCTTCCTGTTTGTTGTTTACATTTGCTCCTTTGCACCTAGTAGATAAGTACTAAGTATCTATTTAGTGAATGAATAATTTTTCCCTTGATCCTAGTTCTTCAAATGTTAAGAATAGGAATGGATCAAGATATTCAAAGCCATTAAAACAATGGATGTAATCATCCGTTGTAAATACATATATAATATGACAAGAGATATACTTCAACATTTTTATAATAATCACAAGATATATATTCCAACATTTTTATAAATAAGCAAATAGTAAGAAAGTACTGGGCTCACAGGAATTAATTAGTATAACTATGGGCACTAATTTAACAGATAAATTTTCCATCACCAAGCTTGTTCATAAAATGTGCTAACTTCTGTCTTACGGGAAACTTCACAGTGCAAATCTTTCATAAGCATGATGTTTAATTTTACAGGTATTAGTATACTGATTCTGGTTAGGCCTTTCATTGAGTTTCTAAATTTTAGAATGGCCCTTTTAAATTACTACCTGTGCTCCTAATGCTGAAATTTTCAAAGGTATAATTAGGAGGGAGTGGGGGAACACTAGTGTCTATAACACAAAATATCAGGGCTTTTAACAATTAGATGTCATAACACTTAAATAATACACTTCCACTGACACCCAAACAATAAAATCTAACTGTTATGATGGCATGCAGATAGTAGATGATTTTGCAGGAAAGTGCTCAGACCTTCATCAAGTTAAGGATCGACGGAATCTAAGCAATTGTGATAGAGTCAAAGACAAGGGTGTCATCTCATGAAAAACCCTCTGTACTAGAGCTATATTAAATTATCACAGCTAATGTAAAATCAACCTTGGTGTAAAAGATAAAAGGATAAAGTTCTCACAAATGATCACTTATCATTCCATTCCAAAATGCATACAGCATTCATTACAGATCGAAATGTCACTCAAATTTCATCATTTAGTAGGGTTTTGAAACAGCCAAACCATTAACAGAAGAGAGTAGCTTTTTATATTTATACAACTAGTGACTAATGAAACATTATACCCAGTGTGCAAAAGGGAAAAAAACCTTTATTTTGCAATGAGCCCAATTGGAGCCCATTTTAAACACAGCATAATATGGTTTCACTATTTCATCGAGCCTCTCATTACTTGTGTCAATAATCCTAGGTAAACCACTGTTGAACTTCACAGCATTTATCTAGCAGCATGAATAGCATTAATCTATGGGGTGCTTTTGATTAATTGGAGTTCAAAATGCAAAGCCAAAAATGACTTCTCAGAAAGTGCTTAGAGAGGTATTTATTAGAAATATGTCAACTGCCAACTACCTAAAGCTAGCTTGGCTATTTAGGAAATCATGCTGTTGGCTAGCTTGCAAACACTGATAAAATATATGAATTTTCCTGACTTGAACTACTTTAAAAAAACAAATGATATACTTTTCATTTAGGCATGTTGTTTTTTCTGTCACTTCCTTTCTAATTCTCAATATTTTATGTCATATTGCTTTTGACATGATGTGACATGCTATACAACATGCCCCCAGGTTCTCCGAAACTGTGAGGTGAGAGAAGCACTTAGAAAATGGGGTGAATCAGATAGACTACACTTTACTTACATGACTGCGTGCTCTAAACATCCAGGAAGCATCAACTGAAATCTACTCTTGGATCCTGCTCCAAGGATCTAACTTACCCTGCTGACACACCCAGTGGTTGCAACATTCTGGCAGAAAGACCAGCGGGGTCTGTCTACAGGGTGAGCACATTTAAATCCAATTTATCAGTCTAATTTGATTAAGTTAATCTTTTCCGAAGTTGAATTTTGTACAGTTCATGAAGTGCTAGAAATTAAACTCTTAGTTCTATTATTTTCTAGATATTTTAGATGAATAGCCTATTCGTTGTGAGTTTTTCATTGCTTACCATAGCAGAGTGATATTAAATACTGAGAGATTTTGTAAAATAATGCAATTTGAGAATAGGAAAACTATATATTGACTTAATATATTAATTTTTCCCAACTTTGGCAAAATGAACAAAATGAATACCTGGAAAAATAACACTTTTTAGATTAATTTTTCTCTAAAATTAATCTCTTTACAAAGAAATAGAATAAATCCCCAAAATTCATTTTTGAAAGATATGGACCAAACACATACTTTTTATAGTATTCTATAATTAGATTCAAGGGAAAGATAGCAAATAAACATATTTTGTCCACAATTCCTAATATCCATGATTTATGCCAGTGCTATGTTACGTACAATACTCATTTAGTATACTGTAATATTAGGTTGAATATAATACTAGCCTCCCCTCCCGGAAAAGTTTTCTTGGTGAAATATGATGAAAGTCTTGCATTCTCTAATGGCTCTTTCTAGTGGACATTCAAAATGCTCCCTGGCATATACAATAAAGTCTGAGAAGTACTGCAGTAAATAAACTAATTTTATTTATTTCAATATTCATCAACCTCATAAAAAGTCATCTCCATCTGACAATATCTAAAAGATGCTACCTTATGAAAAACCCATTGTTGCATTTGAAAGTTGGAAAACAGATTTTATTCACTCATGGGAACTGGTATTTCTTTCTGCAATTATATTCTATTTACTCAAATTGTGAGATGAGTATAGTCAAGAAAAAATGCCTGTAGAAACTTTAAATTACTGTTCATATGGAATTAATGCAGTTATTGTTAATATTGTACATTTCTATTTTTGCTGCATTTCAATGACATACTGTCATTCTTTGTGAAATCAGTTATAGACACTATAAAGTAGATGTTTATGATAATACAATAAAAATTAGCTTAAAGAAAATGTAATTTGTATGATTCTGGATTATAACTGAAAGCATTTATTTGAAGAATTTAAAGACAATAATTCAGGTGCCATGGGTCAGGCCTGTAATTTCAGCACTTTGGGAGGTCAAGCCGGGTTGGTAACTTGAGGCCAGAAAATTGAGATAAGCTGGTCAACATGGCAAAAACCCATCTCTACTAAAAATATAGTGGTGCACGCCTGTAATCCCAGCTACTCAGGAGGTGAAACACGAGAATCGTTTGAACCCTGGAGGTGGAGGTTGCAGAGAGCTGAGATCACACCACTGCACTCCAGCCTGGGCTACAAAACAAGACTCTGTCTCCAAAAAAAAAATTAAATAAACAAAAATAAAATAGAGACAGTCATTAATATAGTTTATGAGCCACTATCAACATTTAATAAGTAGAGTTATAACTGAAAAAACTTTGCACGAAAACCATTTTTGTGTATTTTATAATTTTATTAGTCTGACTGGGAATATATTAATATTAAACCTTGGAGATGCTTATGCGATGTCCTAAAATAAAAAGAAACCATGTAATTTTCTTTACTGTTATTAAAATTCTGACACATTTAAACAGTTTTTCAGGCTATACATCCTTTCACATATAACGTTTTCACAGAGGCACTCACCATGCACAATGAGAACATATTCTGCGCTGCTTTGGCCAATGGTGTTTGTGGCTTCACATCGATATGTACCATTGTCCGTTTTGTTCAGGAAAAGAATGTTTAGCTCTCTACCGCTCACAACCATTCGGTCAGGATCTGGTAATTCTCCACCATCCTTTGTCCACAAAACAGGTTCTGGCCTATTGGATTGAAACGTGCATGTAGAGAGCAAAAATAAGAAATGTTACATATCTGTGAATTCAGTAAATCAATCAATTTTAAAACATTTAACAGGTATTTTCTACATAACCACATGCTAAGTTCTCTAAGATACTGAAAGAACCATCAAAAACTCACTCAAAAGAGTTGGAGGTATAGCAAATATAATTTACTTCTCTTCTATTTAATGTAGCAGGTATGTATTCAGAGACTGATTTGTAGAGTCACTGTATCAGTCACTTCTGGTTCCCTGCCCAGGTCCTGTGGCCCAGATTCTGCTGCTGATGACTCATACCCCACAGTGAAAAATTGGCCTTGGGCTATAGGGGCAAGCCTTCCTCAGATATATTTGGATATAAATAAAGAATATATATATATATATATGAATATAAATGAGTATAAAATCTTTGCACTTGGGGCCACCCCTGTGGTACAGCTTTGCTTGAATCTTCTCACTTTCACCTCTGCTGCTTTTCTCATTGTTATAAAAGGATTTTACTGTGAGTTTTCTTTTAACAAAATTCCTGCAAAGAATTCCAATCTCAATATGCTTTTAGAAAAGAAAGGATAAATGAACCATAGATCCCCCTCTTCAAAAATTTCAGTCTTCTGTAATAATTAATGATAGAAATTGTTAATAATATCTATCATCATCTGACATTTGTTTACTAGGTGCTTTCCATTCATTTTCTATAATTCTCAAAAGAACACTCTGATGAATATTGCTTTTTTAAATGTACTGCAATAAGAATATAGATGAGAGAAGTATTCAAACCCCGGTCTTCCTCTATAGTTGATGCTTCATCTACTGCCTCCTGCTTTCTAACATGATGTACATTTTTCCAGACTTCTTATGGAAAGTTTTCTAATTTAAGCATAATATTATCACATGGAATCATTTTCTCAAAAGCTTTGTAAATTTGACAGAAATATGAATTTATGTTATGTTACTGTGAATAAAACTAGAACATAGGCATTGAATAAGTGATGTCTATGGGTGTGGCATCCTTTCTAAGAGGAAGGATATATATTATTCTAACATGATTTTGTAGAAGAGATAAAAGTTGTGAAAAATAGTAAATATTGTGAAAATATTAAAACAAGCAGATTGGCATTGTGACAAAGGAATTGATCATCAAATGTTTAAGTACTGAATACACTTGGAGAGTGTGATCTTGTAATATAAGAAATATGTATTTTTGTCTCCTTTCCTACCCCTAACATAGTGCTCCTGAAGCCTCTATAGATAGGGTGATAGCAGAAATTTTTGTTATATTTACCCTTTTTTTTTTGAGACGGAGTTTCGCTCTTGTTACCCAGGCTGGAGTGCAATGGCGCAATCTCGGCTCACCGCAACCTCCGCCTCCTGGGTTCAAGCAATTCTCCCGCCTCAGCCTCCCGAGTAGGTGGGATTACAGGCACGCGCCACCATGCCCAGCTAATTTTTGTATTTTTCAGTAGAGACGAGGTTTCACCATGTTGACCAGGATGGGCTCGATCTCTTGACCTTGTGATCCACCCGCCTCGGCCTCCCAAAGTGCTGGGATTACAGATGTGAGCCACCGTGCCCGGCCTTATATTTAGCCTTTGACCCCTGTTCCTGTCAGGAAACTCCTAGGACTTTTATACAGTCATATGCCACTTAACTATGAGGATATAGTCTGAGAAATGTGTCGTGAGGTAATTTTGTCATTATGCAAATATCATAGACTGTATTTACACAAACACAGATGACATAGCCTACTATACACCTAGTCTATATGCTACAGCCTACTGATGCTAGGCTATAAACTTGTAGCGTTTTACTGCACTGAATACTGAAACAAATTATAACACAGTGGTAAGTATTTGTGTGTATAGACATAGAGAAGGTATAGTAAAAATAAAGTATTATAATATTTTGGGACCTTCATCCTATATGTGGTCCATCATTGATCAAAGTGTTATGTGGTGCATGACTGTAACTTCCTGAGTGGTAGGAGACTCTGACCAGAACTTCTAAGTCCCTTGGAATTTCCCGGGTGATGGGAGAAATTTTTGTTCTGAGATGTTCTAAGGAGAATTTCCTGGTGGGCTCCTAGGCAGCTTACTGGATAATTACAAGTTGGAACTTTCTGTCCCATCTTATCTTCCTTTCAACCTCCAGGAACTTGAGGTGACTGAAAGTTAAGATGATCATCAATGGTCAATGATATAACCAATCATCCCTACCTAATGAAGCCCCCACAAAACCCAAAAGGACAGGGTTCAGAGAGCTTCTGTATTGCAGAGCATTTGGAAGGTCCAAGATGAAGGCTTGCCAGAAGACAGTGTGGAAATTCCATTCCTCTTCCCTATGCCCTGCCCTATCCAGCTCCTCATCTCATTGTCCACCATTCATCAGTTGCCTTTCTAAGATACCTATGCAGAACGTGCAGGTTTGTTCCGTAGGTAAATGTGTGCCGTGGTTGTTACCTGCACCTATCTACTTGTCATCTAGGTTCCCTCATCTTTCACCCCATGACAGGCCCCAGTGTGTGTGGTTCTCCTCCCTGTGTCTATGTGTTCTAATTGTTCAACTCCCACTTATAAGTAAGAACATGAGGTGTTCGTTTTTCTGTTCTTGTGTTAGTTTGCTGAGAATAACGGCTTCCAACTTTATCCATGGCCTGCAAAGGACACAATTTCATTCCTTTCTATGGCTGTGTAGTATTCCATGGTGTATATGTACCACATTTTCTTTAACCAGTCTATCATTGATGGGCATTTGCTTTGGTTCCATGTCTTTGCTATTGTAATCAGGGCTGCGATAAACATACGTGTGTGCATGCATCTTTAAATTAGAGCGATCTATATTCCTTTGGGTATATACTCAGCAATAGGGTTGCTGGGTTAAATGGTATTTCTGGTTCTAGATCCTTGAAGAATCATTCCCACCAATAGTATAAAAGTTGTTCCTGTTTCTCCACAGCCTTGCTAGCATCTATTGTTTCTTGACTTTTTAATAAAAAAAGTCTGGTGCTATTCTGACTGGTGGAAGATGGTATCTTATTGTGGTTTTGATTTGCATTTCTCTAATGAACAGTGATGTTGAACTTTTTTTTCATATGTTTGTTGACTGCATAGTCTTCTTTTGAGAAGTGTCTGTTCATATCATTTGCCCACTTTTTGATGGGATTATTGTTTTTTTTTTCTAATATCCAGAATCTACAAGGAACTTAAACCAATTTATAAGAAATTGGTTTTTGTCAGATGGGTAGATTGCAAAATTTTTCTCCCATTCTGTAGGTTTCCTGTTCACTCTGATGACAGTTTCTTTTGTTGTGCAGAAGCTCTTTAGTTTAATTAGATTCCATTTGTCAATTTTGGCTTTTATTTTCGTTGCTTTTGGCATTTTTATTATGAACTCTTTGCTCATGTTTATGTCCTGAATGATATTGCCTAGGTTTTCTTCTGAGGTTTTTATGGTTTTGTGTCATATTCTTTAATGGGTAAATGGAGTAAATATGAGCAAAGTGTTTCCCTGATTTCTGTGAACTAACATACCTAATTAACAAAACCCCACCAGGAAGTCACAGGAACCATGGTTTGTAGCTAGCTCTTCAGAAGTACAGGTAACAACCTAGTGCATGTGAGTGGCATCTGAAGTGGGGGGCAGACTGAGACCTCAGTCTGGTCTGACTTATATGTGAATTGAATTACATGACACTCAGTTGATGTCTTATGAAAAACCAGTTGTTGGTGGAGAAAACTGATTGTTGCTAACATACATTTTGGTGAACAGAGATGGAGTGTTGTAGTAAGTGTGTAAGTAGAAAGCAGTAAACAATTTAGTTTTTCCTGTCTTCAGAGAGATAAAAAACAAAAAGGGAGTGTATATCAGAACTACACCCACAAAAATTCTGAAAGAGCATTATATGATAACAAGTGAAGAAACTAGATGTTAAATATTGGACAAATATAAAAATCTGTATCATTCAATTAGATAGACAATATGCTCCCCTAGCACCTTTGCTAAAAGTCAAATCATTAATAGTTCTCAACTAGCTTCATTTATCTTACATCTTTTAACTGCTGTTTGAATTTCCCAGTTCTTATTTTACAGCAGACTGAACTGTCTCATATCCTTAGCATCTCTTGAAGCAGCAAAAAATGATAAAACTATAATTTGTAGCAATGTAGAAATCTTGTCCTTTCCACAAAGTTATGTAAGGTCCATATTAAAGTCACAGTTACAGTAGTGATACTTTGGGTTTAGAACATTCATCCTTATAATACCACGAAAGGAAATAATTTAGTATCATAGCAGGCAAACTTTTCTTGATGTTTGAACTTTTAAACACATATGGAAAAATTGTGTACATGTATTTATACACTTCCATACACTCAAAATTAGCCCCCCAAAATCTAAACGGTCAGGATTTTTCCCTAGTTGTGTTTATAAGCTTTTAGTCTTATAGCAAACATCTTAAAGCAAACATCTCTGTAAATGTGTAGTTAAATTCACATATGTATTTTTAAATTATTTACACAGAAATGCAGTTGAAGATCTAGATAAAGTATTCAAGTTGTCGATTTGTATTTTAAAACACATTTTTTTCCAAAAAACAATTTAAAAAACAACCTTCTTTAAATGAAATAACAACAGCAGCTGCAAAATTGGTTAACAAAAGGATGCAGAGGTGTAAGTCTTTGCTGACACTGAACTGAATCCTTCAAGAATTCTCTATCCTAGTCTCTGTGGTAAATCTTCAAGGTGGCAAAAATAGCACCATAGGATGCAAATTTAATGAAATAGAGGCTAGAGTTTGTGCACAGTTTATAAATAGCCTACACATACACCCAATTAGTATTTAAAATGTTCAAGCTTCTTAATATCATCAGAAAAATATTAAGTGGTTTAGCAAGACTTGATACAATTTGTGTTTCATCTTAATAAAGAGGGACCCCTAGGCTTTCTCTAATTGGAACCCAGAAATGATTGAGTTTCTTGCTACAAATGAATAACAATCTTCCCTGCTGTTCAGGCATCCAAAGGGATCATTTAAAAGTGGTTCCAGTCTATAGTTTCTGTGATAAGACTGAAAAAGAGTAGCAGCTAGACACTAGGTGTAACAGGACAGTGAAAATAGCACCAGATGTGAGATGATAACATAATGGAACTCTACATGAGAACATTTAGTTTCTCCAGAAAGTTTCTCTTTTACTAGCCCAAATAATTTAAAAAGTTGGAAAAGTTATGTTTGAGATAAAATTTGTTTCTTTTTTCTTTTTTCTTTTTTTTTTTTTTGAGACGGAGTTTCGCTCTTGTTACCCAGGCTGGAGTGCAATGGCGTGATCTCGGCTCACTGCAACCTCCGCCTCCTGGGTTCAAGCAATTCTCCTGCCTCAGCCTCCGGAGTAGCTGGGATTACAGGCA
>CAUYOR010090439.1:0-16750 GCA_963573925.1 Callimico goeldii | reverse complement strand
TATTTTGTGTATTTGAAGTGGAGAGCTCTATAAATATTTATTAAGTTTACTTGTTCCAGATCTGAGTTCGAGTCCTTGATATCTTTATTAATTTTCTGTCTCATTGAGTCTAAGTCTCTATGTATCTGGGTGTTGGAATCGTTAGCTCTTGTTGTTGCATTGATTTTAAAGCAACAAAGATATAGTGGAAAAAAAGATTTTTATATGTATTACCCTCTCTTTTAATTCCCCCAAATTCTCATTATTGCTGCCTATAACTTTAATTTCACCATTGCTTTTAGAAAAAGAAATATACATTCCTACTTAGTTTACTTTTCTTCTCATTGAAATAATTCCTTTAATAGTCATTTTAAAGAGGCAATTGACTCTCTTTGTGTGTCTGGGAATTGCTTTATTTTACCTCAGTCAGGAATGATATATGAACTATGTATAACTGCTAAGTTGACAGCTATTTTCTCTGTGCTCTTTAAAGATATTATTCCATTGTAATCTGGAATTTCTTGATTTTTTTTTTAAACAAAAGTATGCAGCTAGTCTAATTTGCCATTCCCTTATAGCTTTTTTTCTTCTTTTTTTGCAAGTGAGTGCAGGCCACAGATTGATTTAATTCGTGGATGAGGAAATCCACAGGATGGTGAGTTAGCTCTGAAAAGTATAGGCGAGGCAGAAGTATTAGACTGAAAGAAAGAATTCTATATCATGTACAAAACTGTTTAATGCAGAAGACTTGTTAATGTTACAGTTACAGGCAATACAGCTCTCACCTTTGAGATAGTCTTTTCTACCAGATAGAAACCATTTGACAGAAACCTTTATCCACAGGGAAAAATTCATTTGTAGTGCCATAAAACGAAAATCACTTGCATTATTACTACTTTTGCACAGATTGAAGTCTATCCTTAGAGATTTGTAAAATTCCCTTGTTAATAGTGAATGCGTGGTTAAAGTTACATCGTCCTAGAGAATTAGGTAGCTCTTGGATAGTATTGTTAGTTAATGCATTGGGTGTGACTTTGAAAGAACATGAGTCACCTTTTGTCCATCCAGCTCAAGGATTCTAAATTATCTCCAGGGATTATTCTTGGTTCAAAAATGGCTGATCTCACTGTGTTTTGGCTGCTGTCGTGCGTACAGCATTCAGTATTAGTGAACATATATAAGCTTTAGTATTGTCATCAAGTCTAGAGTCATATGGGGTCAAGCAACTATCAAGTTCAGGAAAAAAGCTCTGTTGAAAATTTTGTAAGACACCTAGGCCTGAATTTTCAATAATCTCTATTCTCCAGAGGTTACATAGAATATTGCCTGTATTTGTTTTATTTTGAGGCTAAGATGCCAAACCCAAGAAATTTGTCTCCATCAGATTTTGCCTGCAGCATGTTCAAATTTGTGCGAATTCCTCTCTCTTCAGTGTCCCCAAATCTCCACTAGGAAGTGACCTGTAATACTACCTATAAGACTGGGACCCTGTAAGCCGTAGAATAGACAAGAAAGTGATTTGCTTGGAAAACCCTGAAGGGATTGATTCCACCCATAAAATGCAACCCTTGATTCTTAGTAGTGGGCTTCTCATAGCCAATTAAATGAGATTTATTCTGAAATGTGACACTCCATAGATGGTCTAGATTACACATTCAATCCATTCAATTACATTCTAATGGAAAGTATGATTAACTTTTATGAACCAACTGCAAATATCTACATTGCTATTCAAATAAACTCAAAGTATTTGTTTCTGAATTTTGATGAGTCAGAGAGAACAAGATAGAGAAGCATAGTTATTAACTAAGGTTTGATATAGATCAAGAAGATGATTTAACAATTTTAATCCTACATATATGTTCCAAAGAATTGAAAATGGACTCAAAAGGATACTTGTATGCAAATGTTCTTTGCAGAATTATTCACAATAGCTAAAGGATGGAAACAACCCAAGTGTCTGTAGAAAGATAAATGAATACACAAAACGTGGCATATACATAAGTGGAAGATTATTCAGCCTTAAAACAGGTGGAAACTCTGACACAGTGTATGACATGGTTGAACTTTGAAACATTATGCTAAGTGAAATAAGCCAGAAAAAAATGATCAAATATTATATGATTCAACTTATGTAAAATATCTATAATAGGCAAATTCATAGAGATAGAAAGCAGATGAGAGCTTCCCAGGGGCTGGGGTGAGACAGGGATAATGCGAGTTATAATTTAATGGATACGGAGTCTGTTTGGAGTCATGAAAAATATTTGGAAATATATGTGATGATGTTTGCACAGCATTGTGAATGTAATTAATGATGCAAAATTGTTCATTCTAAATGGTTAAAATGACAGATTTTATGTTATATATAGCTTACCACAATTAAAACAGAAGGAGGCTGGGTGCAGTGGCTTGCTCATGCCTATAATCCCAGCACTTTGGGAGGCCAAGGCAGGTGGATCACCTGAGTTCAAGACCATCCTGGCCAACAAACATGGTGAAATGCCATATCTACTAACAATACAAAAATTAGTTGGGCATGGTGGTGCATGCCTATAGTCTCAGTTACTTGGGAGGCTGAGGCAGGAGAATGGCTTGAGGTCAGGAGGCGGAGGTTGCAGTGAGCCGGGATAGTGCCACTGCACTCCAGAATGGGTGACAGAGCAAGACTCCATCTCAAACAACAGCAACAACAGAAGAAAAAAAATAGATCAACAAGAAAAAGAAAGAGCTTTCTTATATAGCCATCAGAAAGGGGAAGACGAAAAACTTTACCAACCTTACTCCACAATAAATAATAACAATTAGATGTTCCTCTGGAGTTCATTCAGTATTAATTTATTCTTGTTCTATTGGATCTTGAGTCATCAAACAGCTTTCATCAAATTATCTACTACTGAATTCAAAAGCATCCTGGAAATCCTGTATCCCTCTGACAATTATCTAAGAGATGTCAGCTCCTAAGTCTAGTCCTCGAAACATCGGTTGTTAAAAATACCTGGCAGAGTCCTTTTCATGAGACTCTGAGGCTGTCCTTCCTTTTTGCAGACCAGATTTCTGACCGAGAGCATTCAGGCAAGCATGAGAAGAAAGCAGAAGCTGCTCGTTGATGATGGAGCAGCTAACAACAGCAGAATGGAGAAGAGTAAAATTCTCTATTAGAGTAAGATACATACCTCTTTTGTAAGGCTTTGATCAATGTTTCCCCATAGAGTAAGATAATGTATTATACTCTATACTGATCAAATAGAGGAGAAGACATATTCCTGATGCATTGAGCAGATAAAATTTCAATGGCATTATTCCAATGACTTGCTGCATGTTTATTTGATTATAGTTTGCTGCTGCTTATGTATGTAAAGAGATGAAAGCAGCAGATCGTGGCAGATGAGTGCCTGTAACTCTCCTCTGTGCCCAGCGCTCCATTTTATATTGCACTGCTTCATTGCTCTGACAGCGCTATCATTTGTGGCTTTACTTTGCTCTGTCAACCAAAAATTAATTTCCCCTTTTTTGTACTTATGGATGAATCAAAGTTTTAAAAATTAGTGAAGTCAATAATTTCTATACTCTGGAAGCTGGCATATATCTCACCTTTTGATGAATGGCACAGGCCTTGATAAGCTGTGTCAAAAATATAAGATCAGAAATACTACCCTCCATCCCTCTCAAGCTGATGCTCTTCAGAAAGTGGACCGATTAATTAAAAATTGTTCATATGAGTTATGCAGGTATCTTATGCTCTAATTTATACCAAAGAACTTTATGCCAATACATCTGCCTCTGATACCTGACATGATGCACACACATATGCAAAACAAAGTTCCCTATTAGACAAACTCTTGGGATAGAAAAACCAGTTGCTTAATTAAAACCTGACTAATTTTCTTCGCAAATTGTGTAACTATTTATTTATATGAGTTTAATTACAAATGAATTAGTGGGGATAAAATATAAAATAAGTAATCACTCTTTAGAAACCCAGATATATTATTAATAGATTTCTACTCCCCATAGGGTGATTCTTTCTATGTTTTTTAGCTTCTGTTAATTTCACGCCTATCTCCTTGTATCTGATCACTTTCTCTCTCCAAGTTGGGGTTGACTATTGATTGGAGACTGAACAGATTCAGGTGGAAGAAAATGATTAGAAGTGAGCATCAGCAATAAGGCAGCGCTGAGTTTCAGGATGAGTCCAGGTAGGAGAATGTCCTGGCAGGTGTTGACGTCATGGCATCTGCCAACAGAGATTTATGAAGGTGGGGTCCTATGGAAGAAGGGTGGGGCTGGGCACAGAGCTTTGAGGTCAAGAAGAGTCTCTGGGGAAGTAAGGTAGTAATGCAGCTCCAGAGGAAAGGAGGCACTAGGTGGGAAACCAAGGCAGGATTTATTGTGGGGTGCCCACAGCACCTTCTGTTAGCTCCTTAGAATTACTTGTTTCAAGTCTGTGTTCACTAGTAGAAGGCAAGGACATACTGGTCAGGTTCATTGCTAAGATCTTAGTGCTTAGCACAGTTCCTGGTGGGGTTGGTACCAATAAACATTATTATATTAATGAATGGAAGAAAGTAAAATTTGGTGTGTGTGGGGGTATAGTTTCTTGGATTTCAGAAATTATGAGTTTGGTTTCAGTGACAGCAGCAGGAACTTCGATCATAAACCTTGGGACAAGGCCCTTATAGGGTCCATGCAGCCCAAGTTGGCCCTAAATCCTGAGCTGAGTCTGCTTGTGGTGTTCAAATGACTGGTCATTGTGATACCAGACAAATGGTTTCTGGTGTCTGGTCAACACTAATGCCTTCAACAGAATATACTGGTCCTCACACAACCTGCTTAGAAGATGAGTGGAACTGTTCTCTAAATTTCAGACTACCTTCCTTCCCTTTGTCTGGTGGCTCCTGCTTCCTGGTTTAATGGTCTGATTGTATGTAGCAAGGAGCTGAAATAATTACGTGGAGTGTGGCTCTGGGAGATGTAGGCACACATGAAAAAGACAAGAGTCAGAGGCTAGGTGGATAATATAAATCAAGAACAAATAGTTAAATATCGTTTAAACAAATATGGGGTCTGATTTTCATCTTTTTGTATAGGACAAGCAACTGCTAGAAAACTGTGAGGAGTGTTTCCCTGTGGCCAGGATAGAACCTGGATCTTAAGATTGTTGGCAATGAAAAGAATTGCTCTTTGGTAAATCTTAAGAGGTTCTGCATCTGGGGTGGCAGCTGGAGTTGTTCTAGCAGGCTCTCCATGTGTTCTGGAAGCAGTTGCTTTCATGTTTTGAGACAGGTAGTCTACCCTGAGTTCTTAGGAACAGCACTATAATCTGAATGAAGATGTTTTTTATTGATATATTAAGTTATATGCACATAATATAAAACTCGTCTCATTTGGGGAAAACACTGGATCTCTGTAAAGATTTTGGTGAAGATATTTTTCTTTGGCTGAACACAGGGAAGAGCAGTTGAAGCTGGACTCAGGAATGGGAGCAGGGCTGAGGCACCTCCTGCTTGTGGGAGGCAAAGTTTCTACTATGAGAGAAGAATACCCTAGGGGGTTAAGGAGAGAGAGACAAGGCTGCAAGAGCCCCTTAAAGGGACATGGCAAAAGACTTGAGCAGGAAAAAAGTTAGAGAATTAGTTAAAATACTTTTTCACCTCTATTCTGTTCTCCTCTTACTGACTCCCAGGTTTTAGTAAGGTTAGTTAGATGCTATGTTCATTTTAGCTGTGCGTTAGGGAATTGAAGGGTAAGCCTCCATCCACACTTGGAACGATGTAGGTTGGGTGAGCCCAGATTTATGGTGACCAGATGGCAGGCAGGGGCCAGAGCAGTCATCTGGAATAGGACGGACCACAGGTACTCAGATGAATTTGTGGATATGATATCCACGGGAAAATGGACTCAATGGAAGATGGGAACTGATCGTTCATGCAGGATAGGGGCTGGTACTTTGCTTACTGGGTGTTGAAGGGAAGGATGACACATTTTAATTGGTTATATTCAATGCAGGCACATGGTTGACTGAAACATTTATTAGCATAAACCTTTGGGTGAAAGAATTAAGAAATACGTATCCCATTCATATACTGTGGCCTGGGAATCCTACATTTTATCAATGGTTATCTTTTAAGCAGTGATAATAAGTAACTTATTTACTACCTTCAGATTTTTAAAAATATTTACTTTTAGGAAATAAAGGATGAACACATTGTAATTAGGTATAATACATTTTATTCTTTTAAAAATACAGGCTTAACATTAGAGAGTACCAAACCAGGTGGATTATCCAAAATCCAAACAGTAAAGTGGTAAGATCTGGGCCTGTCCTGCAGTGTCCCAGGTAAGTCATGCCGCCCACCCTGCTTACCCGAGCAGGCAGTGGTCAGGATCAATTAAGGAAGGAAAGTGAAAGTACTGCTTTGAAATCTTCACCTCTAATTCCAGTGGAAATTTCGTCTTTTATTACCTTTACCTACTTCATCTCATTTGAATTGTTTTCTAATTCCTTTGCGATTCAATCCTCATCACCGTCATCAGTGTCGGGAGGACTTGCCTTCCTTTGGGAATGAGCACGTCTCCCATCACACCTCAGAAAGGCATATTCCATAGGTCTGCACCCCAGTGCCATTGAGTTCCTGTTAAGTTTTACATTTTTTAATCTTTAATTTTTGTGAGTACATAGTAAGAACACGGGGTAAATGAGATATTTTGATATAGGCATCCAGTGTGTAATAATCACTTCAGGGTAAATGGAGTATCCATCCCTTCAAGCATTGGTCCTTTGTGTCACAAACAATCCAATTGTACTCTTTTGGTTATTTAAAAGTGTATATTTGAATTATTATTTACTATAGTTACCCTTTGTGCCATAAATACTTATTCATTCTATTTTTTTGTACCCATCAACCATCCCCACTCCCCTCCCCACCAGGTCCCACTGTCTTCCCAGCCACTGGTAACCATTTTTATACTCGCTATCTCCATGAGTTCAATTGTTTCGATTTTTAGCACCCACAAATAAATGAGAAATTCGTCTTTCTGTGCCTGGGATATTTCACTTAACATAATGGCCTGAAGTTCCATCTATGCAAGTGGCAGGATCTCATACTTTTTTATGGATGAAGAATACTCCATTGTGTTTATGTACCGCATTTTCTTTATCCATTCATCTGTTGATGGACATTTAGGATGCTTCCAAATCTTGGCTATTGTGAAGTGCTGCAGTAAACATAGCAGTGCATGTATCTCTTCCATTTTCCTTCTTTTGAGTGTTTATCTAGCAATGGGATTGCTGGATCATATGGTAGCTCTATTTTTTGTTTTTTTGAGAAACCTTCAAACTGTTCTCCACAGTGGTTGTACTAACTTATATTCTCTCCAATAGTATACATCTTTTGGATGTAAGCCATTTCACCTGGGGTTAGATGACATTTCATTGTAGTTTTGATTTGCATTTCTTTGATGATCAATGAGGTTGAGTACCTTTTATATGCCTATTTGCCATTTGCATGTCTTCTTTTGAGAAATGCCCATTTAAATCTTTTGCCCATTTTTTAATCAGATTATTAGATTTTTTTTTCCTACTGTGTTTTTGAGCTTCTTATATATTCTGGTTATTAATCCCTTGTCAGATGGGTAGTTTGCAGGTATTTTCACCCATTCCATGGGTTTTTATTATTTCCTTTGTTGTGCAGAAGCTTTTTGACTTGATGTAATCCTGTTTGTCCATTTCTGCTTTCGTTACCTGTGCTTGTAGGTATTGCTCAAGAAATTTTTGCCCAGATCAATGTCCTTGAGATTTTCCTAAATGTTTTCTTGTAGTAGTTTCATAGTTCAAGGTCTTAGATTTAAGTCTTTAATCCATTTTGATCTGAGTTTTGTATATGGCGAGAGATAGGAGTTTAGTTTCATTTTTTGGCATATGGATATCTAGTTTTCCCGGTACCACTTATTGACGAGACTGTCTTTTCCCCAGTGTATGTTGTTGGCACCATTGTCAAAGTGAGTTCACTGTGGATTTGTTTCTGGGTTCTCTATTCTGTCCCATTGGTTCTATGTGTCTGTTTTTATGCCAGTACCATGCTGTTTTGGTTACTATAGCTCTGTAGAATATTTCGAAGTCAGGTAATATGATTCCTTGAGTGTCCTTTATGCTTCAGATAGCTTTGTCTATTCTGAATTTTTGTTGTTGTTGTTTCATATAAATTTGAGGATTGCTTTTTCTCTTTCTGTGAATAATGCCATTGATATATAGATAGGGATTACATTGAATCTGTAGGTTGCTCTGGGTAGTATGGATATTTTAAACATATTTATTCTTCTAATCCATGAACATAGAATATTTTTTCATTTTTGGCTTCCTCTTCAATTTCTTTCAGCAATTTTTTATAGTTTTTATTATAGAGAGCTTTCACTTCTTTGGTTAAGTTAATTCCTAGGTATTTTATGTGTGGCTATTGTAAATGGGATTACTTTTTTATTTATTTTTCAAATTGTTCACTGTTGGCAATTGGACATGCTCCTGACTTTTACATGTTGATTTTCTATCCTGCAACTTTACTTGTTTATCAGTTCTAATAGGTGTTTTTTTGTGAAGTCTTTAGATTTTTTCAAATTTAAGATTATATCATCTTCAAACAAGGATAATTTGGCTTCTTCCTTTCCAATTTGGATGCCCTTTATATCTTTCTCTTATCTGATTGCTCTAGATGGGACTTCTAGGATTCTGTTGAATAACAGTGGTGAAAGTGGGCATCTTTGTCATATTCCAGATCTTAGAGGAAAGGCTTTCTGTTTCCCCCTGTTAAGTATAATACTAGCTGTGGGTCTGTCATATATGGCTTTTATTACGTTGAGATATGTTCCTTTTATCTCCAATGTTTTGAGAATTTTTATCATGAAGGGACGTCGAATTTTGTCAAATGCTTTTTCAGCATCGATTGAAATAATCATATGGTTTTGTGTCCTATTGATATGACTATCACATCACGACGACTTTTTATTACAGCTTTAGTCTTCTTGCTTACTATTAGTCTGTTCAGGTTTTGGATTTTCTTATGGTTCAATCTTGGTAGCTTGTACATGTTTAGGAATTTTTCTATTTCTTCTAGATTTTACAATTTATTGGCATATGGTTGCTCATTGTTAGCCGCTACTTATCATTTGAATTTCTTAAGTATCAGTTATAGTGTCATCATCTGTGATTTTATCTGTATCTTGCCTCTTTTTTTGTTAGTTAGTCTGACTAAAGGTTCGTCAATTTTGTTTAACTTTTCAAAGAAACAACGTTTTATTTCATTGATTTTTTTTGTATTGTTTTCTTCATTTCAGTTTTATGTGTCTCTGCTCTGATCTTTATTATTTCTTTTCTTCCCTAATTTTGGGTTTGGTTTGCTTCTGCTTTTCTAGTTCTTAAAGATGCATCATTAGATTTTTTTTAGCAGAAATGTTTCTTCTCTTTTTTTTTGATGAAGGTATTTATAGCTATAAACTTCCCTCTTAGTACTGCTTTGGCTATATCCTATAGATTTTGGTATGTTATGTTTCCATTATGATTTGTTTCAAGAAAATTTTAAATTTCCTTCTTAATTTCTTCATTGTCTCATTGGTCATTCAGGAGCATATTGTTTAATTTCTATAAGTTTTTACAGTTTCTAAACTTCCCCTTGTTATTGGTTTTTTGTTTTATTCCATTGCAATCAGAAAAGATGCTTGGTATTATTTTACTTTTTTTTTTTCTTAATGTTTTAAGACTTGTTTTGTGACCTAACACATGGATCTTGAGAATGATCCATGTGCTCAGGAAAAGAATGCATTCTTCCACCATTGCATGAAATGTTCTGTAAATATCTCTTACGTTCATTTGGTCTGTAGTGCAGATTAAGTCCTATATTTAGTTGTTGATTTTTCTCTCTGGAAGATGGGTCCAAAGATGAAATGGGGCTTTGAAGTCCCTAGTTATTATTGTATTGGAGCCTGTCTCTCTCTTTAGCTCTAAAAATATTTGCTTTATATATCTGGGTGCTCCAATGTTGGGTGCAGGTATATTTAAAATTGTTTAAATATATTGACCACTTCACCACTATATAGTGACCTTCTTTGTCTTTTCTTCCAGTTTTTGTTTTAAAATGCATTTTGTCTAAGTGTAGCTGCTCCTGCTACTTGTGGTTTCCATTGGCATGAAATATCTTTTTCCCACTTCTTTCTTTTCAATCTGTGTGTGTCTTTATACATGAAGTACATTTCTTACAGGCAACAGATCAATGGGTTTTTTTTTTTTTTTTTTTTTGTTATCCATTCAGCCACTCTGTGTTTTGATGGAAGAATTTATTCCATTTACATTCAATGTTATTATTAGTAAATAAGAAGTTACTCATGCTATTTTGTTATTTGTTTTCTGGTGGTTTTGTGGTCCTCTCTTCCTTCTTTCTTCCCTTCCCGTCTTCCATTAGTGAACATGATTTTCTCTGGTGATGTAGTTTTATTTATCATTGTTTATTTTTTGAATATTTATTGTATATTTTTTTGCTTTGAGGTTACCATGAGGCTTGCAAATCCTATCTTGTGGCCCATAGTGTTTGCATAAACAAACAGGCAAAAAGAAAGCTAATAAAAACTCTGTGCTTTGACTTCATTCTTCTGCTTTTTAACTTTTTGTTGCTTCTATTTACATCTTATTGTACTGTCTATGTCTTCAAAAGTTGTAGTTATCATTTTTCATTGTTCCACCATATAGTCTTTCTATTTAGGATAAGGGCTGTACTTAATATTTCCAGTGAGTTCTGTACCTTCATTATTTATTGTTCACTAACATCCTCTTCTTTCGGATTGAAGCGTCCCTTTAACATTTCTTCAAGGACAGGTCTGGTGTTGAAATCACTCAGCTTTTTCTGTCTGAGAAAATTCTCCTTCATGTTTGAAGGATGCTTTTGCTGAGTATACTATTATTGGGTAATAGTTTTTTCCTTCAGCACTTCAAATATGTCATGCCACTCTTGCCTAGCCTGCGAGGTTTCCACTAAAAAGTCTGTCGCCAGATATATTGGAACTTTATTTTGTTATTTGTTTCACTCTTGCTGCTTTTAGTATTCTTCCTTTGTCCTTGACCTTTCAGAGTTTGATTATTAAATGCCTTGAGGTCTTCTTGGGTTAAAGCTGCTTGCTGTTCTATAACCTTCTTATACCTGGGTATTGATATGTTTCTCCAGGCTTAGGAAGTTCTCTGTTATTATCCCGTTCAATAAACTTCCTACCCCTATCTCTTTCTTTACCTCCTCTTTAAGGCCAATAACTCTCAGATTTGCCCTTCTGAGGCTGTTTTCTAGCTCCAACAGGAAGGCTTCGTACTTTTTTTTTTAATCTTTTGTCTCCTCTGACTGCATATTCAAATAGCATGTCTTCAAGTTTACTAATTCTTTCTTCTGTTGATCAGTTCTGTTGTTAACAGATGAGATGGTGATGGATTATTCACTGCAGCCTCGACCTCCCCAGCTCAAGCAAGCCTCCCACCTCAGGCTCTTGAGCTGGGATTATAGGCACACACCACCACATCCAGCTAATTTAAAATTTTTGTAGAGATGGGTTTTCGCCATGTTGCCCAGGCTGTTCTCAAACTCCTGGGCTCGAGCGGTCTACCCGCCTCGCCCTCCCAAAGTGCTGGGATTGCAGGAGTGAGCCACCACCCCCAGCCTCTTTCTCATCTACCAATGGCATTTTTCAACTCAGAATTCCTGCTTGATTTTTTAAAATTGTTTCAATCTTTTTGTTAAATTCATCTGATAGAATTCTGAATTCCTTCTCTCTGTGTTTTCTTGGAGTTTCTTCAGTACAACTCTTTTGAATTATTTGTCTGGAAGGTCACGTATCTTTTTCTCTCTGGGATTGCTCCTTGGTGCCTTATTGTTCATTTGATGAGGTCATGTTTTCCTAGATGGTGTTGATGCTAGTACGTGCTCTTTGGTGTTGTGCATTGAAAAGGTAGGTATCTATTGAGTCTTCACTGTCTGGCCTTATTTGTACTTGTCCTTGGAAGATTTTCCAGATATTTTAAAGGACTTAGGTGTTTTGATCTACGGTGTATCTACTTTAGGGAGCATCCCAAGCCCAGTAACACTATGGTTCTTGCAGACTCAGAGAGATACCACCTAGATGGTCTTAGACAAGATCTGGGAGAATTCTCTAGGTTAGACAGAAACTCTTACTCTCTTCCCTTACATTCTCCCCGACAAATGGAGTTTCTCTCTCTCTATTCTGAGCTGCCTGAAGTGGGAGTTGTGTCACAAGTTCCCCTAAGGCCACCAGCATTATGATTGTGCTTGGTCAGACTTGAAGTCAGTATGGCACTCGACTGTGTCCAAGGCTTGCTGTAACCACTCCTGGCTACAGCATATGTTTGCTCAAGGCCCCGGGGCTCTACAATCAGCAGGTGGAAAAGCCAGACAGACCTGTGTCCTTGCCTTCAGGGTGTTACCACCTTCAGGGTATCTCCTCCAGGTCTTTGGTGGGTACAGAGGTGCCATCTGAGAGCCAGAAAATAGAGTAAAAAAATCTTAGAAGTCTACCCTCTGTTCTTTTGCACTACAGTTGTGCTGGCATTCAAACCACAATTCATAGTCCTTTCTACTTTTCCTTCCCTTTTCAAAACACCCCATGGCCTCACCAGAACCTCACCCCATGGCCACTGCCTCTACAGGCCCCTGGGGAGCACTGTCAGACTACCATCAATGTTCCCTTTGGGTTCATGGGCTCTTCAGTCAGCTTGCAGTGATTGTTGGTAGACTTGGGACTCATCCTTTAGGGTAGTGGGCTTCCCTATGGCCCAAAACAGGTCTAGAAATGCCTTTTAAGAGCCCAATCCTGGAATCTGTGAGCCCAAGAGCCCACTTGGTGCTCTACCCCCTACCTAAGGTACCTAAGGTGCAAGACAAAGTCCCCTTTTCTCTTCTCTCTACTTTTCTCAAGCGGAAGGAGTCTCACCCCATAGCCACCACAGCTGAGAATACACTGAGTCCCACCTGAAGCCAGCAAGTCTCAGAATCTCACTCAATGCCTTTGGTGTAGTATCTAGGTATTAATGCTGTTTGTTCAGAGCCAAAGCGCTCTTCAGTTAGCAGGTAATTGATGCTGCCAGGACTGGATCCTTCCCTTTGAGGCAGCAGGTTCCCTTTTGGCTTAGGGTGTGTCTAGAAATGTCTTTCGGGAGCTAGGGCCTGGAATGGGAGTCTCATCATTATGATCAGTCCCTTATCCTACTGTAGCTGAGCCCATATCCAAGATGCAAAGCAAAGGCCTCCCACCCTTCTCTCTCCTCTCTTCAAGCAGAAAAAGGGTCTCATTTGGAGCTGTGGGCTGTGTATCCTGGGGGTTAGGGGAGGGGATGATGCCAGCACTCCCTTTGCCGCCCTGGGTAATATCTCAGTAGATTATGTGCCTCTAACCCAGTCTAGTGGCTCTGGGTCCAGTTCAGCACTAGGACTCACGTAAAAGTTGTCCTTGTGGCTTAGACTGCCTTTCAAGTTTATTTAGAACCTCAGAACACTTTAGCGCATGGTGGTGAGGCTTGCTGGAACTCAAGTTCAAACCAGTGGGATCAGCGATTCCCTTCTGGCGAGGGCTGGTTTAAAAGCTTCCTGCATGGGTGGGCATCAGCTGAGTTTGGTCCAATTCTCCTTTCTGCTATAACAGGAATGCCTCAGAATTACTGCACTTTCCCTCCCCAATCATACAGAAATGCTTTCGTACCATGCCGCTGCAGCCAGGGTTGGGGCAGGGGCTGGAGGAGAGGTGGTGCTAATGATGTAAGACTGTTTTTACTACTTTTTCAGTGCCTCTTTCAAGGCTACAAAGTTAAAACCAGATACTATGAGTGCTCACCTGATATTTGTTTTTTGTTAGGGTGCCTTTGGATAGACAGTTGTTAAATTAGCGTCCTTATCAGATCAGTGGGTAGGAGGACCAATGGCGCTTTTTATTCTACCATCTTGCTACTTGATTGAATTTAGAATGTTAAAATGAACTTGCATTTCTGAGATAAACCACACTTAGTTATGGTGTATTAGTCTTTTGATGTGTTTTGGATTTAACTAGTTAATACTTTATGAGATTTTGTGTCTATGCACATGAGAATAATTGAGTGTAGTTCACTTTTCTTGCTGTCTCTCTAATTTTGTAATTTCATTAGTTTTTTTCTGTCAGATTGTCTATCATGGCCTTATAAAATAAGTTGAGATGCATTTCCTCCTGTGTCTTTTTAAAGGATTTGTTTAAGATTGGCATTGCACTCTCTTAGTATTTGAATTCACCACTGAAACAAACTGGGCCTGGGCTTTCCTTTGTGAGAAGATTTTTATAGCAAATTGAAATCCCTGTATGGAGAGTATTTAGATTTTCTACTTGGTCTTGTTTTAATTAATATATGCGGTTTTGCCAAGAAATTTGATTTGTGTTGCCAAATTTATTGATATAAAGTTATTCACAAGATTTTCTTATTAGCTTTTAAATGTCTATAGGGTAAGGAGGGATATCCCCACTTTGAATCCTAATTTTAATTATTTATATCTTCTTTTTTCTTTATCAGTCTTGCTAGGGTTATCTATCTTAGTAATCTTTTCAAAGAACCAACTTCTATGATTCATTTTTTTCTATTGTCTGCTTTCTATTTCATTATTTTTGCTCTTATTTTTTCGGATCATTTTCATAGGAATTTATCAACTTTATTAATTTTTGTTCAAAGACTCAATTTATAGATTTGTTAAATCTTGATTTTTTGTCCTCAATTTCATGGACTTACACTCTTATTTTTATTATTTCCCTCCTTCTAACTTTTTTGGGTTTAATTTTTTCTCTAACTTCTGATAGTAAGAAGCTATTTTTTATTTTCTTCTTTTAAAGTGTAACTGTGTAAAGCTGTACATTTCTCTTTAATCGTGGCCTTTGTTACATCGCACAAATATTGAAATAATGTATTTTCATTGTCTTTCAGTTTAACTATTTTCTAATTTTTCTCACAATATTTTTTGATTCCTGAATTATTTAGAAGCATATTGTCTAACTTTTAAGTAATTGGAGACTTGGTAGATATATAGTCACTTATTTCTAAAATTCAGTTCCATCGTGGTCAGAGAGTATATCTCATGATATTGCAATCTTTGAAATGTATTAGAACTTATGACATCACTGTATGTTCACTATGCACTTAAAAAGAATGTGTATTTTGAAATTGTTGAATATGTTTTTCTAGACTATCAATTCAGTCAGTTTGGTTTATAATATTATTCTGTGTATTTTACCTCTCTACTGAATTTTTCCTAGTTCTTCTCTCTTAGAAAAATGGTGTTAAAAATCTACAACTATCAGTGTGAATTTGCCCATTTTTCCCTTTAGTTTTTGCATGTTTTTCTTCATGCATCTTGAAGCTCCATTCTTAGGTTCATGCATACTCATCATTGTTATTTGTTCCTTAAAATTGAGCTTTATGTTATTAAGAAATGTTCTTTAAAAAATCTGTAGCGATTTTCCTTGTCTTGATGTCCACTGTATCTGATATTAATGTACCCATTCCAGTTTTCTTTTACTTATTTGGTTGATATGTCTCCCCCCCCCCACCCCCCGATATGGAGTTTTGCTCTGTTGCCCAGAGTAGAGTGCAGGGGCATGATCTTGGCTCACCGAAACCTCTGCCTCCTGGGTTTAAGCAGTTCTCCTGCTTCAGTCTCCCAAGTAGCTGGGATTACAGGCACATGCCACTACACCAGGCTAATTTTTGTATTTTTTAGTAGAGACAGGGTTTCACCATATTGGTCAGGCTGGTCTCAAACTCCTGACCTCAGGTGATCTTCACACCTTGGCCTCCCAAAGTGCTGGGATTACAAGTGTGAGCTACTGTACCTGGCCTGGTTTTATGTTTTGCATTTAAAACTTTCAACCAATGTGCCTCTTTTTATTAAAAGAATGTCTTTTATTAACAACTCATAATTTAGAATAATTTTCTTTTCTCCGTTATCTAGCTCAACAACCTTTGCTATTTATTTGGGGTCTTTGGTCTATTAACATATAAAATGACTAGCGACAAGGATGGATTAAGTCTACCACTTTGGTATTTTTTTCCATATTTGTCTTGTCTGTTGTTTGATCTCATCTATTACTATGTCTTCTTTGTTTAATCAGATTGTTTTTATTCTTCTATTGGATTTTTCGGTAGATTTTATTTTCAGTTGTTTTTCTAGGTACAGTATGCATCCTTAATTTATCACTGTTTTTAAAGTAAATGTTATATCCTTTACAGAGGGTATAATCTTGCAACAGCCTAGTTTCATTTATCCCTGAAATGTAATACTCTTGTTGTTATAAGTCTCTAGACATTTTAAACCCTTAATCAATATTACAATTTTTGCTTTAAAAAGTTACATGAGAGTTGCTTCAGCGTCCTGGTGCTGCTGCGCTGCGGAGCCTGTGTGGTCCTTCAGTCAAGATGCCTGAGGAGACCCAGACCCAAGACCAACCGATGGAGGAGGAGGAGGTGGAGACGTTCGCCTTTCAGGCAGAAATTGCCCAGTTGATGTCACTGATCATCAACACTTTCTATTCCAACAAAGAGATCTTTCTGAGAGAGCTCATTTCAAATTCCTCGGATGCGTTGGACAAAATCCGGTATGAGAGCTTGACGGATCCCAGTAAATTGGACTCTGGGAAAGAGCTGCATATTAACCTCATTCTGAACAAACAAGGTCGAACCCTCACTATTGTGGATACTGGAATTGGAATGACCAAGGCT
>CAUYOR010090435.1:0-17449 GCA_963573925.1 Callimico goeldii | reverse complement strand
GGGGGGGCTGCAGGAGGGGGACGTGTGGAGTGTCACTGGGGGGGACTGCAGGAGGGGGATGTGTGGAGTGTCACTGGGGTCTGCAGGAGGGCGACGTGTGGAGTGTCACCGGGGGGGGGGCTGCAGGAGGGCGACGTGTGGAGTGTCACCGGGGGGGCTGCAGGAGGGGGACGTGTGGAGTGTCACCGGGGGGTCTGCAGGAGGGCGACGTGTGGAGTGTCACCGGGGGGGCTGCAGGAGGGGGACGTGTGGAGTGTCACTGGGGTCTGCAGGAGGGGGACGTGTGGAGTGTCACCGGGGGGGCTGCAGGAGGGGGACGTGTGGAGTGTCACTGGGGTCTGCAGGAGGGGGACGTGTGGAGTATCACGGGGGGGGCTGCAGGAGGGGGACGTGTGGTATGTTAGTGGGGGAGCTGCAGGAGGGGGACGTGTGGAGAGTCACTGGGGAGCTGCAGGAGGTGGGGCATGGGCAGCTCCTGTCCAGATGGAATGAGGGAACAGGCGAACCAGGATGTGGTTTTGATTGTGCACACCCTGTGTTTGGGGTCTGGGTAGGTCCTGGCACCTTTCCTGTCTTGAAGGCAAGTGGGTGGAATGGCCAGTGGCTCCTCTGAGGTCACTGGGGCGTGAGGACTTGGAAGAAGGAGCCTGGGCCCAGCCGTACTGGGAGCCCTCAGCTTTGGGGTGGTCAGTGGAGACCTGTGCCCTGTCCCCTGCAGGCACCTGCTGCAGGCCCATTGCACCCTTGGGCTGTCCACCAGGGTGTTTCTTTTCTCTGCTGTGGGCTCCAAGAGCCGTGTTTGCAGTGCATTCTGGGCCCTGGCGGCTTGGTGGCCTCTGCTTACCTGCTGGTGGGCGGGGTGGGAAATGGCTGAGTGTGCATGTGGCTACAGCCACTGAGGACTTTACTGGGTCACTCCGCTTCTTGGTTCTGTCCTGTGTCTCCCCTCCTGCTGGCCAAATGGTCCTGGGGGCTCCTTGGTCTCCTGGGGCCAGTCTGGGGGATGGACCGGCCAGACCCTGGCTCCAGCTCTGCCTTTTTCCAGCTGCCATGGGGCTGACGGTGGCCCCACCCGGTGCTCCCTGCCTGGCACACGGTGGCCGGGTGGTGCCTGGAAGCTGCTGTGCTTCTGTGACACCTCAGAGCCCCTCTTTCTCTTTCTCCACGTGGCCCCGAATGGAGCTTAGTTGTGTCATATGTGAAAGGAATGGTGGGTGTTAGTGGTTTTAATCAGCTTGTTCTGGGAAGGGAGGGGCAGAGTGGACTTTAATAGGGTTAACCCTTTTCCTCCATAGCTCTGTTTCTTGTCCCTTCAAATTTACAAATGGAAGTGATGCCAGGCAGAGGGTGGGGCGTTCTCTGTGAAATATTGGTGACCCCATCGGGGATTCCAGCAGCCACGCGGTAGCCCAGGTGGAAAAGGGCAGCCATGTTCCTGAAGCCCTGTGCTGCAATCTGTGCCGTCCAGTGTCATGGGTCCCTCCTGTCCCTCCGCCTCATGGAGCTGCCCTGGGGTCTCAGGGGATCTTGGAGGGTATGGGGGGGTCTTGGGGAGTCTCAGACAGGTCTGGGAGGGTCTTGGGGGGGTCTTGGGAGGTCTCAGAGGGCCTCAGGGGGTCTGGGAGCCCCTGCGCATGAGGAAGATGGTGGTGGGTGTCTGTAGTCTGTGTCCACTCGCGTCAGCGAGCTGAGGCACACGCAAATCTGTCTTTCCTGTGGATTTTTAATTCACTTTTTACAAATATCACAACATTTAGAATGGAAAGCCCTCATCGGCCCGTGCACAGTGGGCGGTGTGGAGCAGGTTGTGGCCACAGGGCTGCGGTGGTGCGAGGCTGAGCACTTGCTTCTGTCTTGCAGGCGTCCGACCTCCAATCATGAACGGGCCCCTGCACCCGCGGCCCCTGGTGGCACTGCTGGATGGCCGGGACTGCACGGTGGAGATGCCTATCCTGAAGGATGTGGCCACCGTGGCCTTCTGTGACGCGCAGTCCACGCAGGAGATCCACGAGAAGGTACCACCACGTACTGTCCTGGGGCTGCCAGAGCCACATGCCAGAGGGGAGTGGGGAGGGATGGGAGCATGGGCCGCAGCAGGTCTGGATGCCACTGGGACAGGTGCAGCCTCTGTCCCTTTCACCCTGCCCCATTAGGAGATGGACATGGGGTTTCGCCTGTAGCTTCTGGATTTATTTTCAGTTTTCTCCCAGAGAGCAGGTCCTCAGGACACTGCCTTTGTTGTGGGGCCAGAGTGAATTGCTTCCCCCGGCCCCGGGCGCACAGCGGTCTTTGCGTGGGCATGGGTGGTCTTGGCACTGCCCAAGACTCGGCTGTGGTCCGGCAGTGGGCAGCCTTCGGGCAGCTTTCCTGAGTCGTGTTTGCTCAGGAGATCCACAGGCTCCTCCGTGATGAGAAACAGGTCGTTCTGGCTCTGCTTGTAGCCAGAGGTTAGTGATTCAGAGCAGCTTTACCCTGAAGACAGACGAAGAAGCTGGGTCCTCAGGAGCTAACAGGACAGAGCTACAGCTGACCAGGCTGCAATCCAGACAAGCCCAGAATCTGTAGGAATGGACGGGCCCTGCCCGTTCTGGCCTGGGGTGTTGGCTGTTCTCGAAGAAGTGGCTGAGGGGTTGCATTTGGCTTTGGCGGCATCCCTGGCCTGCAGGGATAGCCATGGCCTGGAAGGTGACACCTGGAGTGAGGGTGCCCTGGACTCTGACGTGCCGCACAGTGGGCATCCAGCCTGTCAACATCTGGGGAAACTTGAGCCTGGATTTCAGGGGATCCCACACTGCCTGGCCCCAGGTGCCTGGCAGGAAGAAATGGGACAGCCCCTTCAGCGGAACGTAGCAATCAGTCTGGGCCTCGGTTCATTTCTACAGATCATCGTCTGGCCCGGGGTCCGTCAGATGCAGTAGAGGTAACCAGGCAGTCAGGAGATGGCAGATGAGGCATAAAGCCCAAAAGCCAGAAAAGGCGGTGCGGGTCCACCAGAGCTCCCCGAGCTGACCACGGCACGGTGACCCCAGCACAGCCCTCAGGAGGAGGCCGGGCCAGACACCGATGAGGAGCTGCCCCTAAAATGGGGCGTAGTGCCTCAGAGGAGAAGGTGAGGTGTGGATCTGAGACACGCCGCAGCTGAATGGGAGAACAGAGGGGCGGGTTGAGCAGCCAGGAGGGTGAGATGAGGAGCCACCCTCACAGACACTTCGGAACGAGAGAGGGGAGGGGCCGGAAGTGATGACAGCAGAAGCATTTTCAAAGGAAACACGATGCTAAAGATGGGCGCGCGTCTGCTGGGGCCGGCGGTCGCTCTGCAAAACGCTTCCTGGCTTCTTATGCAGTTAGATGCGCCTGTAGTGCAGCCCAGTGGCTACACTCCTTAGTCACAGAGGCTTGGAACGCACGTCCGCGGGCAGACCTGCTTGTCATGCTCCCTGGCAGCTTTAATCATCATGGCGCAAACCAGGACACCCCCCGGCTGCCCTTTGGCAGGTCAGTGGCCAGGCAAACGCTGGCCACCTCCCTTGGCATCCTCAGCAACAGGCAGGGTGATCTCGGCAGCGTGATGGCGAGTGAAGAACTGGTTTCAAGGGCTGCACGCTGCCTGATCTCTTCATCTTCAGGCGGAGGCATCAGCGTGATGGAAACCATTGCTAGGGTGCAGGTGGGGGAGCCACCAGTGGGCCAGTGTGCTGGAATCTGCACGTGAGCACATCACACGGACGTGTTCACATGCGTGCCAGGCCGCGGTGTACACCTGGAGTCTAGTACAGTTTTCTCACTGGGAGGCTGGGTGTGTGTTTAAGACACACACGTATGGAATGGAAAAGAGGCACATGGTCAACTTGGAAAGTCCTAAGTCACACTAAAGCAAGGTCTGCCAACAGATTGGAAAACTAAGGCAAAGCAGAGGTTTTCTGAAGTTGCAGGAATCCCAGGCTGCCTGGACAGGTTCGTATAAAATGCCAATCAGTGGGCCGCCCTGGTCGGGGTGGGGCCGGCATGGTCCCTGGTGGGACACAGACTCGGTACAGCCCAGGGCAGAGGAAGACACGGTACATACTCAGAAAACCTCCCCAGGGGATGCCGCAGTGTTCTTGGAAGAGACCGGAGTGTTGGGGACCGTCCTGGCTTCCTGGAGGGGCCTGAAGCAGTCCCTAACCAGAAGCAGAGCAGGTGCCACGGAAAGGAGCCCCAGAGAACTAGGAGAACTTGAAATTAAAAACAAGTGAAAATCTAGGAAAAACAGGAAGCTTAAAGACAGGGAAATTGCAGAAGCCAGACATGAGAAGAGAGGCCTCGGCTCCCCAGGGCTGCATCCAGAGATGGGAAGAGAAGCCACAGTCTCCCGGGGCTGCGTGTGAGTCTGCAGGGCTGCTTGGATGCTGAGCCCCCGTGTCACAGCCTGTGTCCTGCAGGCGGACTTGGCTGCCGATGCTTTCCTGCCACTAGGGGTGGCCAGAGGACGAGCTCCAGCACACAGTGGAGCAGGGCCCCTCCCTGCTGGCCCCTCCCTGTCCCTGCTGGCTGGAAACCAGCTGTGATGGGTGGAGTCTGGGTAGCCACCTTGGGCCGTGAGGGGAGCCATGGAGCAAGGAGACTGGAGGCAGGGACCCTTGTGACTGCGGAGAGGGCGGCAGGCCCGCGGGCCACCTATCTCTGGGCTGTGGCATGGGAGGAAACTGAAGGCCTGCTCGCAGGGGCCCCCGAGGACCTGCAGCCAGCTGGACAGCTGTGCTCCCGTAAGACGAGTATCTCCAGGCTTGGAGGGTGGGTAGGTCACTGGGAAGCCCTCACTGGACAGAGGTGCTGGGGCTGGGCAGGAAATGAAGCGATTGAAATCCAGGAAAAACACAAAAGCCGGCATCGTCGGGGGGGTGGGGGCGCATGCAGGATCGTCCTAGAGTCCCTGTCTCTCAGAGGCGGCTGGCACAGAGCTGGCATTGTCAGGGGCGCGTGCACGACCATCCTAGAGCCCCTGTCTCAGAGGCGGCCGGCACAGAGCTGGCATTGTCAGGGGCGCGTGCACGACCATCCTAGAACCCCTGTCTCAGAGGCTGCCGGCACAGAGACAGGCTGCCGTGGGCTCTGACCTTAATACCGGGTCACAGTCTCTTCTAGGACCAAGAGGACAGAGGCCATGCCACCGGGTGCAGGGGCTGTTTCCAGGCAGACTGACCAGTGCCTACCCGAGCCTCAGGTCCAGTGAGGCCCCGCAAGGCATGTCCAGGACCCACTCTCAGGTCTGGAACAGCCAGCTGGGCAGTGTTGGTTCCACCAAGAGTGGACAGGACAGAGGACCAGAGATAGCCCCACCCAATGGGACCCAGTGACACAGGCAGTGGCTTTTTAGATGTGTGGGCCAAGGACTGGGGAGCCAGTGACTTCTGGGCCCTGGGTGGCCGTTCAGGAACAGTGGCGGCTCCCGGGCTGCAGATGCTTGCTGTCCACGTAAGCCGCCACTTGTGTGAATGCAGAGCATTAGAGGAACGTTTGAAAGAATGTTTACTCCCTGAGGTTATGACAATGCAGAAAATACGATACTACAGAGGTAAAGGTCACTTTGATTAAATGGCAAGTAGAAATAATACTGCAAGGCTGGGTACAGCAGCTGACGCCTGTAACCCCAGCACTTCAGGAGGCGGAGGCAGGTAGATCACCTGAGGTCACGAGTTCAAGACCTGCCTGGGCAACACAGTGAAACCTTGTCTCTACTAAAAATACAAAAATTAGCCAGGCATGGTGATGGGTGCCTATAGTTCCAGCTACTGAGGAGGCCGAGGCAGGAGAATCACTTGAACCCAAGAAGCAGAGGTCGCAGTGAGCCGAGATCATGCCACTGCACTCCAGCCTGTGCAACAGAGCGAGACCATGTTCCAGAAAGAAAAGAAAGAATGACATAGCAAAATAAATTTTAAAAATAAAAGCAGGTGACAGGTAGGGGTTTGGGTATTTTCAATTTGTGTGCCAACGTAAGGGTGAATGTCTGACATACTCAGAGCGGTGTGGGGGCCAAGCCTGCGATCCCAGTGTATCCGGAAGCTGAGGCCAGAGGTCGCTTGAGCCTAGGAGGTCGAGGCTGTAGCAAGCCATGATTACACCACTGCAGTCCAGCGAGACCCTGTTTGTAAAATAAAAAGTGGAAAGTGTATATATTCAAAGACTTCTCCCAATCAGTAGGAAATGGAAGAATCCCAGTAGAAAATGGATGAGGGTGGTGAGAACCAGGGTGCCCCTCCCGGGTTCTCATGGGTGCAGCAGCCACCACTGGTAACCACTGGCTGGCCTGTGCTGAGCCCTGCACCAGCCGTGCCGAGGGAGCCTGGTCCTGTCCCTTCATATGGAATAGAAAGGGCTGACCCAGTCTGCTTTGACAGTCTGGAAATCTGAAGCCTGCGGTCTTCGGCCCATCCCACCCTGGGCCTGCATGTGGCTGCACGTCATAGAGAAACTTCTGACCTGATGGTGACCTGATGTGAGCAGCAGTGTCACAGAATAAGCCACACCACACCTGTGTATGAGGTCCAGAAAGGTAAGTGTGACGTACCTGAGTCCTGAGCACAGGAGAAGCAGGCGGCGAACTACATGGCAGGAGGTGGGCGTGGCAGGCCCCTTCCTGGCCCCCTGAGAATCAGCTGCCACCAGGAGCATCCTGGGGTCTGTTTCCAGCCCAGTAGCAGTGAGCTTGGGCACCCGGCTTTCCCCAGGCCTGCTCTGAGCACCAGAGTTGAAGGCGTTGAGCAGAGCAGGGCTGAGTCCCTGGTGGTGGAGGGGACACATCTGTGGGTGCTGGCTGAGGCTGGCTTCTGGGAGGCCGCTGCGTCCTGATCTAAAGAGGCAGGCCTGGCTGCACCCACCTCCTGCAGACTTCCTCCATGGGAGACCAATGCCATAGCCAGGGGTAGAGCAGTGTGAGAGGGAAAGGAAGGTAGACCCCCGAGGCTGACAGCAGCTGCGGTGCCCTGGCCTGAGGACCTGTGGGTGACGTGGCCACCACAGGGTGAAGCCCACAGTGGCTGCTCTGCCCTTGCAGCTGTGCACAGGCCAGCCTGGTATGTGGTAGAGATTGGGACACGGGGTCTCCAAGCCATGTTCAGAATCCTGTTGTGCGAATGCACTCACCCAGCTCTACGTTGTTAAAAAATACACTCAGTAGGGAAGAGGGCGAGGGCCTGAAAAAAGTGTACCAAGAGACGTACCCAGGCAAGTTACTAAAGCTACTTAGGGAGGCTGCCTGCTTTTCCCTGCTCAGCTGTCTTCAGCTGCCACAGCTGGGAGGGGGCGCCCTGGCTCCGCAGGAGGGTCCTCGGCTGACACGTTTCCGCTTCTCAAAACTTACCTCGATGAGAGAAACGCATTTTCATCATGGAAGAGTCAATGAGGGAAGCTACCTGAAAGCTGTGCAGTAGGGATATTCACATGAATCTGATCCGATTATGCGGGAGGTGACGTGCCGCAGTTTAGAATCGACTTCCAAGCCCGTGGCTGAGTGCTCAGGGTGAAAGCAAGCTGATGCCTGTGTACACACATGCCTGTCCTGTGCACTGCGGGTCTTCCCAGCCTGTTCACACAGCCTCTGCGCACACACTGTGGGAGGGGTCCCTGTACGTCCAGCTGCCCAGGCTGGCCCCCCTCCCTGCCGGGCTGATGACTGGTGCCAGGCCTTCCTGACCCCAGGGCCCATCTCCCACACGCCACTGTCTGCCGCTCGCATGTGCAGCCCTTCCTACCCACAGCGGGTGCTGACGAAGCTTCACCTGCAGGCGACTCCCCCTCAGCTGAGGCTGCTCTGCCAAGCTGCCCGAGGTGGCCTCCGTGGTGTGTGGCAGCACAGGGTCTTCCTGGTGTCTGCACGTACAGCCAGGCACCAGCCGCCCACCGCTGGCCTCTGCCTGCGCTGTCCTCCATGGCCTTGCCGGGTCCACACTACTTCTGGTCAAGTGTGGTGCACCAGGGGTCTGCAGCCATACAGCCTCAAAGCCCTCCCAGGAGCCCAGGGCCAGCCGTCAGCCCTGTCTGTGAACTGATGAGTGCCATGCCCATTCCTCCGTGGTCTGTGCGGATGCTTCCCTGCCTCCTGCAGTCGAGACGCTCCAACCTTCCCTTCCTCCCACAGAACACTCGGGCCAGCCCAGGGCTCCCCTGCCCTGTTGCCCAGAAGGGAGGCTGTGGCAGCCTCAAAGGCAATCATCTGTTCTGGCTGGGCTGGAAGTCGGGCGCTATAGAAGGGGTCTTGCTGGGACTGCCCTCACCTCACCCATGTGTGCTGGCCCAGCACCAGCTGTTCTGCCCAGTCCGGCAACCCAGGCACTGCCGCCAGGGGACCGCAGGCTTGGCATGACGGGGAGGGAGGGAGGGACGCCGCCCAAGCCCCTGGCAACCTCTGGGCTGAGCTTGCTCTGTTGATGCATCAGGAGGCCCTGTGGCCCCACTAGCCAGGTGGTAGGTGGGAGTCATGTCCTCATGGGAGGTGCAGTGGTGTCTCCCAGGACTCAGACGTGCCCACGTGGATGAAGTCTGTGCACCTGGTGTCCTCAGCCACCAGCCATGGCTGTTTCCACAGCGTCGGCACCATGTGGGCATTGTCATACACGGGCACGGGTGTGTGGGATGGACGTGTGCAGGTGGGCATTTCTGGGTGTGGGTGCATGTGTAGATGGTCCACACCCTCCTCCGCCTCGTGCCCAGTGCCACTCCTGATTCTTCTGCCCGGCACTTCCTCCACCCGTGTGCCTCTGCACCCTACACTGCCCGTACCCCCCTTGGGGTCCCCTCTGGACTGGGGTACCTGGGAGATTTTGGCAGGGCGGGGTTGGCCGAGACCACAGCGGCTCCCGGCTAAATGGAGGCGCCATGGTCAGGCTGCTGTGTGCAGGTCCACATTCACTGTAGCCGTTCGATCTAGGATTTGTCTTGGAAACTGAAAACGGGAGAGTGGCTGTTGTGAACACAGCTCCCCAAGCCTCACTGACCGTGCTGTGCACTGTGCCCACTGTGGGCAGCATTTCTGGGCGGGTTCTCAGGTGACACAGGGCAGTGCGTGCTCCTGTGGTCCTGTCCTTGTGACTGGGTGGCCCCTGCCTGTCTCTGCCCATGTACTTGTGTGTCCTGGGGACTTACTGCTTTCTATCCGCACCTCTGGGCCTGCAGGTCTTGGGTGCCCCACCTCTCCCCACACAGCTATACCTGCTCAGCGTCCTTGCCAGGTGTGGCTGCGCCCCCCTCTTGTGTCCTTGCCTGGCGGGGACCCCATTTCCTCCATGAGACTGAGCAGAGCCTCAGGGTGGGGTGCATGCTTAAAGGGAAACATCTCGACCACCACAGTGGGGAGTGGGCCGCTCTGACCAGCACCGTCGTGCACCCTGCGCAAGGCTGAGGGGGTCGTGGCAGGAATTGGCGGGACTCAGGATGCCCCGGTAGGGGTGAGGGGCAGCACGTGGGAAGCAAGTGTTCGTATGGCCTCCTCCAGTGTCTGGGCTGGTGCTTGCGGAACAGAGCCTGAGGGCCACGGGCTAATCTCCCATCTTGGCTCATCCCTGCCCCGAAGGCTGAGGCCGAGGGTCTGCAGGCGCTGCTCAGCTGGTGTGCTTTCTCCTTGCTGCAGGTCCTGAATGAGGCCGTGGGGGCCCTGATGTACCACACCATCACACTCACCAGGGAGGACCTGGAGAAGTTCAAAGCCCTACGCATCATCGTCCGGATCGGCAGTGGTTTTGACAACATCGACATCAAGTCGGCCGGGGATTTAGGTAGGCCGGCTCCGAGTTCTCTCCCGTGCCCATTCGTGTGAGCTCTGTCAGCTCGCTGCTTCCATGGAGGCTTCGCTGCCACATCGAGCACCCCACTGCATGTCACCGGGTGGCAGTGGCGTGTGGTCCCGTCAAGGGCCGGCATGAGGTTGCAGCCATTCCGTTCCTCACAGAGCCTCACCTGCGGGCACATGCTCTCGTGGGCAGCAGGAAATCCAGCTGCAGCTTCACACGTGTGCAGCTGCTGCCACCTGGGACTGTGTGCACATCGGGCTGGTGCCCCTTGCTGGGGTACCAGGGCCCTGGGGGTGAGGGGTAGGGGTGTCAGTGTATGGCTGTAATAGGCTCATAGGTCTCTGTCCCAAGACATGGTGGGAGCGGCGGTGTGTCACAGCCCAGTACATGTGCACACGCGCATGGGACACACACACGTCTGCACCATGCACGCACACATCAGAACAAACAGGGAGCGGTGCTCGGCCGTTCTGCATGGAGTGCACGTTCCGTTTTCTGCCGTGCCCAGTCTGTTTTTCTCCTCCTGGATGCTGGTAACGGATGAGGTCACACCCTGCTGGTATCCACGGTTGGCCAGATTACGACATGGTCTTGCTTCCCTGTTCCTAGGATGCAGCTTATGGCGGCGTAAAGTCGGAACCGCTTGTGTTCCTGCAGGAGACGCGGGTGGTGTTGGAAGCCATGCTTCCTGTTTGGGGTTTCCTCCTGTGTTGACTTGAGCTGCTTTGCCGACACACATGGGCCACAGCCGCGTGCAGCCCCGTCCCGCCTTGGTCTCTGTGGGTGGCGTCCCGCGAAGGGCTGGCCGTGGTGTCTGTCGGGTGCAGGCCTGGGCGCTTTCTGAGCGGCCCCTGCTGTTTACCATCTCCATTGTCCTCGGAGTTTCCCAGGCCAGGGCTCTGCTTTTCAGCCTGGGGTGCCCCTGGGATCTGGCCGCCCTCAGGAGGTCTTTGTTTCAGTCTCGTGCCTGGCCTGGTCCTCCTTCCACTGCTTAACATTTTTACATCCAAGCGAGTTGTGTCTGGGGGCTGTGTGGGACCCCGCCCCTGGCCTCATACAGCCCCTGCTCCCGCCTCCCCATGTCAGGCCCCACCTGGCCCTCGGGACCACTTGTGAAACCACGTGGTCCTGTCCAGCCTCTGGGCATGAGTGCAGCTCTGTCCTGGCCCCTGTTCCTCCTCGCCAGGGAGACGACGGACGGCCAGTTAGGTACAGGGCCAATTGGATGCAGGCGTGTGACCACCCGGATGGGGTAGGAAGTGCAGAGCAGTGCAGGGCGGGGTGCTGGCTGGGGAAGGGCCTGCCTCTGGGTATGAGGCCAGGAGAGTGGAGTAGGGGTCACAGGGAGGGTGTCACACAGCAGGCACACATGGGTGTGCCCGGCCCAGCTATTCAGGAGAAATGGGATGGATTTGCTTTCCAGGAATGGCTCCAGCTAAGGTGTTACTGACTGTGGGGTGTGGGGCAGGGAGGGTGGAAGGGGCTGCAGGGGCCCCACTTGGCCTGGGGGAGCCCCAAGGCCATGTGCAGATGTCCATGTATGTGTGCCGGTGGGCCAGCACCCAGATTCTGACCTGGCCGCAGCTTCCTAGGGAGGAATTGGTGGTCCTGGGCTTCCAGTGCTGAGTTGGGAGGGGTCAGGGTAGCGTCTCCGCCGCAGCCCCAGCACACCCAAGCAGGGGCCTCATGAACCTTAAGTGGAGGCGGGGCTTGGGCCACAGGGGCCTGGCTGGTTACTCTGCCACTCCCAAGCCTGTGAGATGCGCTTGTTACATAGCGTCCCAGGATGGCCTTGGGGACATGTCTTTTGGCGTCTTTCTTGGGAAGCTTCACACCTGCCCTGGCCCCGATGACCCTGGTGTCCTCCCGGGGGCTGGGCCCGGTATGGGGGTGACCGCTGTGTCCTTGTCCCCACAGGCATCGCCGTCTGCAACGTGCCTGCAGCGTCCGTGGAGGAGACAGCCGACTCGACGCTGTGCCACATTCTGAACCTGTACCGGCGGGCCACCTGGCTACACCAGGCGTTGCGGGAGGGCACCCGAGTCCAGAGCGTCGAGCAGATCCGAGAGGTGGCGTCCGGCGCCGCCAGGATTCGTGGGGAGACGTTGGGCATCATCGGACTTGGTGCGTCGGCCACAGTTCCGTGCCTTGCCCCTTCCCAGCATCTGGCGCTGCCACTCTTCAACCATGCCTAGGAGGAGAGGCCCAGGTCTGGGCGGGGCTGCAGGTGTCGGTCCCAACCCAGGACAGGACTGAGTGTGCACAGCCCAGGCGTTGGGTCCTGGGAATCCCAGGCTGTGTGCCCTACACACAGACGTCACAGCACACACATGAGCATCACACAGGCTTGCACACGTGTCACGCGGATGTCGCTGCACACACAGCCTCACATGGGCACACACAGACATCACACACAGATGTCACAGCACACACGGCCTCACACAGACATCACAGCACACACGTGGACCTCACAGGCTTGCACAGATGTCACACACAATCCCATGGCACACATGTGGACCTCACAGTTATCATAGTACACACGTGGACCTCATGGGCACACACAGACATCACAGATGTCACAGCACACGTCAGCCTCACACGGGCCTGCACAGATGTCACACGACGTCACAGCACACACAGCTATCACACAGCACGCAGGGGCATCACACGTGGGCGTCACAGCACACACGGCTATCACACGGCACATGGGCATCACACATGGACGTCACAGCACACACGGCTATCAGCACACAGGCATCACACATGGACGTCACAGCACACACGGCTATCACAGCACGCAGGGGCATCACACGTGGACGTCACAGCACACACGGCTATCACACAGCACGCAGGGGCATCACACATGGACGTCACAGCACACACGTCTCTCACACAGCATGCAGGGGCATCACACGTGGACGTCACAGCACACACGGCTATCACACGGCACATGGGCATCACACATGGGCGTCACAGCACACATGGCTATCAGCACACAGGCATCACACGTGGACGTCAGCACACACGGCTATCACACGGCACATGGGCATCACACATGGACGTCACAGCACACAGCTATCACACAGCACGCAGGGGCATCACACATGGACGTCACAGCACACACGGCTATCACACAGCACGCAGGGGCATCACACATGGACGTCACAGCACACACGGCTATCGCACAGCATGCAGGGGCATCACGTGGACGTCACAGCACACACGGCTATCACACGGCACATGGGCATCACACATGGGCGTCACAGCACACACGGCTATCGCACAGCACGCAGGGGCATCACACATGGACGTCACAGCACACAGCTATCACACAGCACGCAGGGGCATCACACATGGACGTCACAGCACACACGGCTATCACACGGCACATGGGCATCACACATGGACGTCACAGCACACATGGCTATCAGCACACAGGCATCACACGTGGACGTCACAGCACACACGGCTATCACACAGCACGCAGGGGCATCACACATGGGCGTCACAGCACACATGGCTATCAGCACACAGGCATCACACATGGACGTCACAGCACACACGGCTATCACACGGCACATGGGCATCACACATGGACGTCACAGCACACATGGCTATCAGCACAGGCATCACATGTGGACGTCACAGCACACATGACTATCACATGGTACATGGACATCACACCTGGATGTCAGCACACAGCTACCACACGGCACACAGCATCACACGTGGATGTCACAGCACACGACCTCAAGAGGACATACAGATGCCACAGCACACACTGCTGTCACACGATACACATGGACATCACATATGGATGTCATAGCACACAGCTATCACACAGCACACGGGCATCACATGTGGACGTCACAGCATGCACATGACCTCACGGGGACATACAGATGTCACAGCACACACGGCTATCACACGGCACACAGGGGCATCACACATGACCTCACAGGTACACATTGTCAGTTGTGGGCACATACACAGCTAGACACGGACATACATGTGGGCACACACGTTAACCACGGTCTGGCATGTGCTCACCCTTCAAGGCCCCTTCAGCTGGCTGTGTGGGCTCTACTCGGGGGCAGGGCCTCCTCTGCTGTCACCAGTAGCTTCCCCCTGGTGCTGGCCCTGGTCCCATGGAGTGCTTTGACCCCCTGTGTTCCCTCACTCTGGATTTGCCTTCTCACTCTGCAAGCCGCCTGTTCTGGGCCCAGCACTGTCCTGGGTCTGGTGCGCAGCAGGCCCCACACAGCCAGGCCCTGGTTAAGCTCAGCCCAGCAGGGTGTGTGTGTGTGTGTGTGTGTGTGTGTGTGTGTGTGTGTGTGTGTGTGTCTGGGTGTGTGTCTGGGTGTGGGTATGTGAGATTCTGGGAGTAGAGTTATGTCCTGAAGGAAAGTGGAGCTGGGAGAGGGCAGGTGTGGGGAGCCCTATAAAGGAGGGAGGAGAGTCTGGGCTGGGCCCAGGTGAGGGCTGGGAAGATGCTCCCTTAGAGGGTTCATGGAGGGGGGGGTCGGGGGGTCCCTTTTCTGAAGACCCCTGGACACTGTGGCCCAGGTAACTGTCTCCCCACGAGGCCCCATGGGGATGTGAGGACCAGGGACTCCCCTTGACCAGCTGGGCCTCCGCTTCCCAAACATCCAGACAGCCCGCCCCTGCTGACTGCTGCCCTTGCCTCGCCAGCATCTGGGGAACAGGGACATACTGGGTGGTCTTGGTGACGATAACATACCTCAACTAGTGGGAGAGGTTGGCTCACAGATGTGCGTGGAACACATGTTTGTCTCTTCCTGGACACAACTCTCATGACCTTGCTGGTGCCCCAACCAGGACCCCAGGGCTGGCTGGAGCCTGTGAGGACCCTGGAGCCCTGAGGTGCCCGTCTCTTACACCTCTGCCCGTCTGAGGCCTGGGCAGCTCTGCCCATATCAAGGCCAGGGCACGCGTGTGTGGAGGGGAGGCACGAGGGGGCACAGGAAGCCCAGGTGTGGGCAGAGGCCGGGAGGGGCCAGGAGGTCAGGGCTCCTTGAGCTGCCTGGCAACCCTGTGCAGGGTCAGTGCGTGGGCTGTCTCCAGAGCAGGCCCATGGGATGGGGGCCTCGTGTGTCCCTTGCCTGCAGCCACAGGTCTGACACCTCACCTGGGGTGAACGAGGGACTAGGGGTTTGGGAGGGCGTGGGCTGTCTGTGTGGCGGGGTGTTTGTAGTTCCCCTGGTAGGAGCAGGTGGGTGTGTTGCCTTTGGAGTTCCGTGTCCTCTCTCTCCTGGGGTCAGGGTCTGCGGTCCCAGGCCCTTCCCATGGCCACTCTGAGGCCTGAGGGTGACACCTGCCTAGGTTCAGCGTGGAGTTTGGCCCAACCTGCCCTTCCCATGACCGCATGCTGAGTAGGGGCTGGAGCGCCTGGTCGGGGTGCCACAGGGGGCAGGGCTGTGGCCACCCCTTTCCTTGAGGACCCCACCTGCTGAGGCCCCCACCCAGGCCTGACCTGAGGAGTGTTGGTAGGGACTGTGGGGTGGGTCCTGGCATCCTGGGGAGTGCGGGGGGGGAGGGGTTTGCCATGGGCATTCTCCCCTGCACTGGCCCAGGTCATCCTATGGGCCCTCAGGTAGGCGCCCCTAGAGCCGCTAGGGTCAGTCCTGGGGTGCAGCTGCTTCCCTCTCTTGGTGCAGTCCCCCTGCCTGTGGTGCTGTCATGCTGACCAGGCCAGCTCAGCTCCCTTGGCCTCAGGAGCTGAGGAGAGTGGTTCCGTCTTCTAGGGACACAAGCTCCCTGATGCTGCAGCCTCCACCTCGTGGACAGGGATCCCCACCCCACTCTGGCCACCTACGTGGCACCTTTGACCACAGAGCACCTGCAGCCTGCACGCAGCCCCTTGCCTTTGTCCCTGAGCCCCATCCCTGCCCTCCTCGTGCTCCAGGTGGGGCCAGTGCTAGTCATCAGCTGCTCAGGCCCTCCCAGGGTCTGCGTGCCCCCGTCTGCCCTCCGCTGTGCACGCCTGTGTCTAGGTGGTTCTCAGTGTGGAATCCACTCTTGTCGTGACTACAGGAAGGATGAAGCCCCGGGTGGCGTGTGGCTCACAGTGTTGGTGCCACTCGGCGTAGGCGATGGGGGCGGCCGCTTCCTCTGCTCTGTGAGGCTCTGGTGCCCATGACTTATGTCTCCTTCTGGTTCTTTCCCTCCCTCCCTTCTGAAAAATGCACTATCTTATGTACACACAGGAAAACGTGGTACACATTTACACCCAAGAACCCCCCCAGTCCGTCTGCAGAACGGGCTCCTACACTAGCAGTCCACTGAGGCCCCCTTCCGCCGTAGCTGCCCGGTGATGACCCGGGTCCCGCTTCCTAGAGCACGGGCCTTCCCCAGCTCTGCTGAGGTGCCCGCCTCCTGTTGGTCGGGGTGGTGACTGGGTCTTGTCTGTGTTTTGCACGACCTGGTAGCTCCTTCCTGACGACAGTTCCATCACGCGGACCCCGCTTGTTCAGACTCGGTGATGGGTTTTCTAGGTTCGTGGCTAGAATATCACAAACAAAACTTCTGTGAGCACATTTCTCTTGGGTTTGTTCCTTGGAGTGGAATTTTTGCGTCCCGGAGCAGGACGTGGCTTCTCGCTTCGGCAGCCAAGTCCTCGCCAGCACTCCGTGTTGTGTTCTGTGTAATTCTAGCCACTCCAGCAGGCTTTTCGTGGTATTTTCATCTTAACCTGCAGCTTCCTGATAACCAAGGAGGCCGAGCACCTTTTCCTGCCCTTGCTGGCCACTGGCAGTGCCTGCGTTGTGAAGCACAGAGCCCTTCACGACTTTCCTTGTGTTTTCTGCCGTGGTCTTTTCTGTGTTGCTTACGAAGGTCTCATGTGATCTGTGTCAGTCTTGTCAGATCAGTATGCACCGTGGATATTTTCTTAATTTCAAACTGTTTGTTTTTAAGTATTTCCCAGTATCAGGACACGGCTTGACTTTTCACTGTCTTGCCGTCTCTGTGATGAGAACACGTTTTCAGTTCTGATGAAGCCCAGTGTATCACCCATTGATTTTTAGGTGAATGTCTTTTGTGTTCTGAGGAATCTTGCTTACCCCAGGGTCATGCAGGTGCTCTGTGTTTTCTTCTGGAAGCTTTTACCTCTGGGTCCAGGGCCTTCTGGGTTGCCACTCACACGTGACATGAGGCTGGGGTTGTGGTCCTCCCTTTCCCAGGATGGCAGGTCACTGCAACACATGTGGGCCCTCCTTCCCATTGGCTTGTCTGTGGAAAGGCAGCTGGTCACATGTGAGTGGGTCCGCCTGAACACTCTGTGCCGTTGACCTGTCTCTCTTCCCTGACTCCTGCACTACACTGTCCACACGGCATTGAGCCTGGAGATCTGGCACGGGTGTTCCCCGTCCCGTGCCACGCCGTCCACACGGCAGTGAGCCTGGAGATCTGGCAGGGGTGTTCCCCGTCCCGTGCCACGCCGTCCACACGGCAGTGAGCCTGGAGATCTGGCAGGGGTGTTCCCCGTCCCGTGCCACGCCGTCCACACGGCATTGAGCCTGGAGATCTGGCAGGGGTGTTCCCCGTCCCGTGCCACGCCGTCCACACGGCATTGAGCCTGGAGATCTGGCAGGGGTGTTCCCCGTCCCGTGCCACGCCGTCCACACGGCAGTGAGCCTGGAGATCTGGCAGGGGTGTTCCCC